>JAPYZO010002096.1:0-30204 GCA_030522905.1 Torymus flavipes
ACTTACGTAATCGGTGAAGTGTACGTGTTTGTGTGTTTCCTGAACGATTATATATTTTTCGAAATTGCGCGTGTATAAGTAGGATCGGTTGTTTGTTATCGAGATCGGCGAATTTTTCGCAAGTTTTTTTGGAAATTCGTCGCGATGACTTGTTGTTTTCGAATTTTTCATCAGACGCGCCAGACCCTAATATTGTCTAGCCGGCGTGTGTGTATATATATATATAGATAAGCGCAGTAATTAGAAGGTTGAGAGCCGATATATGCGTCACCGACTATTTATGAATGAAGTTCAGTGACTAGATAAATACGAGCGCTCTCTTCCGGAAATTTAATTGGATTTATCTGCTTTCTTGCGCAAATCGGTTGGGAATCCGTCTCGTTAAATTTCCATGGCATATAAAAAGATACGATGCTATTAAGAGTAATGTACATTTTTTTATGAAATATATTATCGTTCAATGCGGTGTAAACATTTTATCTCTCTATTTGCAAACTTTATTCGATGTTTTGAGTAAACTTATATATTTTTATTACAATCTATCGTGTTTCTTGGTAAAGTTGATCCAAACATTTAATTAATCTTGTAATTTTGTTAAAATTTAAAGTGTGAAAGAACCTTATTAGTATTAATATTCTTATGAACAAGAAAGAATTACTCTAAAGTATTATTCTGCCAATACATGAAAGTATTTGTCACATCATATTTAAAAATAAAAAGCGTAATATTATTTTCATAATATCGCTATTAAAATTAACTGAAATTCATGATAATAATCACGAAAAATAGGTCGCCGAAATGTAGGCAACCGCGCCTACAATTCAACATGACTGGAGACAGTCGCTACAGTTAATGTGAGAATTGCGTGTGCGCAGTACATCTATAATCTACGTAAATATTTTATTCGCGAACCATTTGTAACAGCAAGTACTAATTTAATATTCCCTTCTTTATAGATAGCGACAAGGTATAAAAAAAACACTTAGTTCCGCCATATGCCGCAAAGTTGAGTGATTGACAAGTTGTAAAAACTCGCGGAAAAATGTATTGTTTTTTTTTTAAGATATCATTAATGATTTAGATATGAAAAAATATTCTAAAAATATTAGTATTTCTAAATATACCGGTAATTGAAAAATTTAGTCAATTTCTAATAACCGTATTTTGAATAATTCATGTGTGCATACAAATGATTGATATACTGAAACCACTTCTAATAATTAGGATGCAGTAGTACTCCAAGGTGGAATCCGTCAAAAAGTGTACAGTCAGCAATGTGCCGTAGTATATCTGATGAAAAGTTAAATAAAATTAGAAATACTTGTTTTGTTGCTATGTCATCCATCGCAAAATGTGGAAAATATATGTTCCAAGTTTTCAAGATTTTCGGATTGGCTACGATGTCTCTATACAAATATAAAGCTAAAAATAATGCATCACCTAGAACACTTTTTATTTATTCCTATCGTGGCTCAATATATAATTTTATTTTTATTTTAATATTGATATTTGCTGGTATGTATAAAGTTAAGTATTGTAAATCGAAAGTAGCAGATCAATCAAGGTTGAATAATGTCATTGACTTTTTTGGAAACTTCATAATTTACACCGTATCTGTAGTTTTGCTGTTTAAATTTATTATTAGTCAAAGATTAGCTGTTGATATTGGTAATAAATTATACCTAACTGATCTAATTCTAGAAAAGTTTGATTTAAAATACAAAGAAAAATCTATAGCAGTCCATCAAATGATAGTTTTGCTATTTGATTTTTTAATTTGGTTTGTTATCATTGTAGTGGGCATATATTGTACGTCACTCACGGAAGCTGTTTTATTACATGTACCTAATTTTATTATAAATAGCTTGATAATACAATATGTGATTGTTATTATTTATCTATACGGCATGATAAGTACCATAAATAATAAATTTAGAAAATTTATTGGGGATGCCTCTTCAAGGATGTTACTGAAGAAATTTTCAAGAATCCAATTATCAGTGCAGTATTTAACAGAGGTCGAGGAATTAATTGCTTTACGCGAGCTATGCTTAAATATATATGATATGTCTGATGACGTATCAACATTTTATTCTTTTCCCATATTAGTTTGTATAACAAAACTTTTCTTCTCTATTATTCTCAATACGTATTTCTTCATAAAACCGTCAATATTTGGAGGAAATATTGTAACTTCTATAGATGATATTTTTTCCATATGTTGGCTAACACTTGATACATATTCTATTGTGATCCTAACCCAATATATCACGATGACTGTCAACGAGGTAATTCATCATCTGACACCATTAATAGAATTTGTTTCTGCTAAACATTGAGATTAACTATCGATTTTTTAGATGAAAAAAACCGGTGATATTATACATCGTGTATTACAGCATTCAACTAATTGTGATATAAATAAACAGGTAAAATATAATTTCAAATAATAACATTTTAATTAGTTTCTAACTTTAAATAATTATTCTGAACAGTCTGAAAAGTTATTTTTTAGTTGAGCAGCTTTTCTTCACATTTGTTTCATAAAAATGTTCAATTCACAGCAATGAACATGTTTTGTTTGGACTGTACATTACTACAATCTGTAAGTTCTTTTTGTATGAGTAATTATTTTAGAATAACTTTAAGCTTCTGTTGCCGAATTTTTCATTTGAATGTATTTTTTAATAATTGTATGGATATAGAAACTTATGTGTTTTTATGATTTAGGTAATCGGTTCTATTACTACCTATTTAGTTATTCTTATCCAATTTCAAGAAGATAATAAACATGGAGAAAAATTATGCAATTCCTCAAAAATATGATTACTTGCAATGGTTATCAATTATTATTGTTTTTTTTTTAATTTTTTATTACCACTATTAAACATGTAATATTTGTAGCGGTTAAGATTTGTTATTATTATTAAAACCTTAAGCTTTTATAATTATGTAACACGAGATGTTTTTTAAACATGTTAATGTAACTAAATAATAATATATTTGACAATAAAAATTTACAGTGTTTTAAAGAAACTAAAGGTTATGATTGCAAAGAGAATTTATTTATATCGGAAAAATTTTGTATTGGATAATATTTTTAACAATAATTTCAATGGTAAACAGATAATTTTTTTAAATAAATGCATACAAATTTTAAATATAAACGAATGGTTTTATGAGTATAGAAAGGTCTCCTAAATGCAAGCAACAATTTCTACATAGATGTATGGCACGATACAGCTGTATAGGTTTTGAATTATTATATTTCGTAAGGTATTTATCCCATGTATTTTCAATTTGTTACTAAAAATTGTATCAGTATTAGAAGGTAAGTGAAAATACCCTTAGCCATCTAGAAAAATAATAAATAATTAATTGGTTTATGCACAAGTGTATTATCAAAGACTAAGAAACATTCATAATTTTACTGCTGTAAGAAGTGTGGCATCTATTTGAACTCCTTTTGCTATGAAAACATTTTTAGTGTGTAACAATTGTAACGAAAATAAATGTAGCTGAAATGCATTGTAGATGTTACCTAAATGTTAATTTCTCTATTAATATAATTAAAAATAACTTACTTCTTCTTTAAAAAGTTTGTCATCAGTATTTATGAGAATTTCATTAATAATTATACGAGTTTTATAGTTTTCATCATTGGCAAACTGGCATGTCAATGTAAGTATAAGTAATTTTGCCGAATAATAGGTCACCATTGTATAATAGTAATAAAACCAAATCTCTTTATCTAAACTTCGAATTTTTTTATGTCGCATGTCTAAGATATAAAAATATAATCCAAACGTTAATTCAGTAAAAGTCATAATTACAGTAGCAACCAGTTGTAAACTGAAAGTAGAATTTATTTTTCTAATAATGTCGTTAAGTTCGTAATGCCATTGTTTTAAATATCGTAACTTTACAAATAGCACAGGATTAAACTGATTATGATAAACTCTTCGTAGGAGGTGAGCCTGTTCCGTAAATGCACTGACTTTCAACTCAACTAGTTCTTCATTTATATGTTTAAAACAACTTGCCAAAAGAAACACATAGTTGCTATATTGAAAATCTAGCAAAAAAATTGATGTTGTTGCAAAAGTTCCAATAATTTTTGAGATTACGATGTAAATAAAACTTGAAAATATTTTTGGCGTATGTATCATCAATAAAATATAAAGAATTAAGTCTTTTGAATGGATCCATTTTGCTACTTTGGTAAATTTTTCGCGTGGAAGCTTACTTGATGTTTTTGCAAGATTTTGTAAAATTGTTATAATGGGTGATGCAAATACACAATTAGATACTAACATAAAATTTGCCAAAGTATAAAAACAGTTGCCTTGAAGCATCCATGTGCTTACTCTATTCATAAAAGATGTTGCATTGATTACGTATAATATAAGTAATGATGTAAAAATGTATACAAATGTGGCTATTCTACAATACCAGCTAATAGCTTTTGATTGTTCAATTTTTCCATTTTTTATTTTCCAGGGTATAAGTCCAAATAATCGGCATATGAAGAATGATGGTGTCATTAAACTGATAAAGTCTGTAGCAACGAAAAATTGCCATTTTTTCGTATTTGGAGTTTTTCCACACATACAAAATAAACACAAATTTAAATTGCTCTTTCATATATACGCGCAACTTGCAATCGACTAAAGATTGAATGAAACAAAAACATGTAGTAACTGTAGATATTTAATAGAATCGATCTTACCAACTGTACATTCGTAATCATTCTGCTATTAATCTTTAGTATTTTAATAACATCTCCGCCAATTTCCCTAATGTGCAATTCAAATAACTATTCAGTTTGTACGACAACTAAGAAATCCCTAATTTTATATGCATTATCTTATTAGTTTGTAAAGTGTATTTACTTAGTAAATTACCAGTAATCTAAGAAAATTAATTCTCGCATTATTTCAATGACATACACTTTTCATAGAAGCATTCCGTAAAATATTAGCTAATGACATATTTTTCATATAATTTTGAAAAAACTTTTTTGTAATTAAACGATTCTAGTGAATACTAAAAATAGTATGATACTTTAATTTTATAAATTTAACAACATGCTAAAAAAAAAGATTAATTGAAAATTTTCGTTGAAATTAATATTGCCGTTGGAATAGAAGAAGTGTTTTCAGTTCTTGTATTTAATTTCTTAATGCATATCTTCGGCAATGCAGTAAAGTAGCAATTTATATATATAAAAGGATTGACGCTTTGTTATATACTTACATTATATTACGTAACATTAATATTTTACGTTATGTATGGTGTAATGAAATACTCTACGTCAGTCAATACAGTGTATGTCAATGTTCTGGCTATACTGATGTAAAATAACGCTTACAAAACACAACACGTCTTTCTTATATACACTGATAGCTAAAAATTCTCAGGAAGATTAAAATTATTTTAAATTTTATTTTCAGAGTTTATTAGTATGCATTTCAGACAGTGTTTATTTATATATTTCAAAACCTTGGGTTTAGCTCCAATGGCCATCAACAAACAAACAACTCAAAAACGTGAAACAATAAATCGGATTTTTGAGTATTCATATATTGGATTGATATACGATGTCATTTTTATTTCTATTCTGATTGCATTTCTTATATATAGGGTATACTTTTTTCCAGTTTCTTTAGACGATAACTCTAAAATGAGTCTTGTCACTGGGACAATTAGCATTTTTGTAGATTGTGCAGCTGCAACTGTGGTATTACTAACATTTATTATGAATCAAGAAAGTGCTGTTGAAATAGGCAATAAACTTTATTTCATATACATGAATTTAAAAATATTAAATTTAAAATTTGAAAAAAGGTGGAATCAAAAACATTTAATTTTAACTATTTTATTTTATATAATTTTATGGTCTTCAATTATCGCAATCGGAATTTTTCGTAAAATGAAATATCAGAATATGATTTGTGGGTATTTACCTAACATAATTATTCATTCCTTGATTTTACAATATTTGTCAGTTATAATTTCCATTCATGATGCAGTATACATGATAAATAAAGATTTCCAAAAATTTTCGAAAGCTCATTTTTCTGAAACTGATAATTATATAATTCAGAAAATCCCATATAATAATTTTTCACCTGTTCAGCGATTAATATTATTGCGTGAACAATGTTTATGTTTGTATGAAATTTCGCATGGTGTATCTTACTTTTACACATATGCTATACTAGCCTCTATATGTAAACTATATTATTGTCTTGTATTCGATATATATTTTGTAATAAAACCATCAATCCTAGGAAAAAATATTGTTTTATCTGCTCTTGATGTGTGGACTATATGCTATGTAATTCTTGCAATTTTTTCTATTGTAATATTAACCAAATACGTTACTAAAACAATAAAAGAAGTAAGTATTGCATTTTTTATGAAATGTTTATTAATATATATTTTTTAACATAATTTTCTATAGTTAAAGAAAACTGGGGATATTGTGCATAATCTTTCTCAAATTTCATTATGCAAAGAGGCTACCCAACAGGTTAGCTATACAAACTTTTTAATAATTTTGATATTATTAAAATGGGCGTGGATGTATTAATATTATATTTATTTTTATAGATGAAAGAGTTTTCATTATATTTAATAAATAAGAATCTTGAGTTTTTCACGGTACTTGATATCTTTCCTTTGGATTCTTCTCTTTTACAATCGGTAAGTTCATATATCTATAACAGGTTTAAGTACAAAAACTACTATGTACATTTTTATTTTATTATTTTAGTTAACTGGGTCCATAACAACGTATTTGATCATTCTTGTGCAATTTCAATTAAACAATCCACGCTCAACATAATTTATATAAATACAATACTATATTCGGTTATTGTAAAATTATATTGATTTTATTATATTTTAGGATACCATCTCAAATACATTATTGATTTTTCTTAAAATGTAAATTTCGATATCAAGGAACGCGGGAGCTGTCCGAAGGCAAGTATCCAATGTAGAAAAAGCCTGAGGGTCGACCGCGCTATTTATACATTGAAATGGGTTATGCAGATCTTTAGATTATATACTAAAATAAAAAATAAGAAATTATGTTAAAATAATGAATAATGTTAAACTTATTCTACTTACTGCTATTGATATTTTTAACTGTCCTTGTATGATAGTTTTATGATTTTCTCAATTATGATGACTCATTGTTCTTTTCCAAAGACTTTTTTGTTTTAAGAAACTGTATCAAAATAAGTAAATATGTTGCGATTCCACTAACAATCTAAAAAATTAAATTGTTTCTTTATATCTTGTTAAGCGATGCATGATATAGGTAATTAATGATAAAATAAGAAATACAGCAGTTATAAGTTTTGCATTCATGACAATGCATTTTGAAGTGAAGTCATTCTTACACTGAAGTAATTGCAATGAGAAAAGGTTAAGCTGTAATAGTATGTATATATATTATAGATTTGCATTCGAAAAAGTGTACTTTTATTCGATTTGATATTTGTTTATAGATATACCTCTGCTTTCAACTGTTCGCTGTTGCTATTAAGTATGACATCATGTACAATAACGCCAGTTTTTAAAGACTCATTTTTAGTTTCTTGACAAATCCAAACCATGATAGCAATTTTCAAAGAATGATAAGTTACTGATGTTAAAAAGTAGTTATACCAAACTTGCTTATCAAGATCAATTCCTTTTCTTCCTTGGCTGTGCAATAAAAAGAAATACAATCCAAATGTCACTTCAGCAAATGTCATGAGGACTGTAGCTATAATTTGCAAGGTGAAGACTGTGTTTAACTCTTGTATTACGTTACTAACTTCATGATGTCTTTGCTGCAATTTCCTTAATTTTACTAATGGTAAAATACTAAACTGTAATTGATTACCAATACTTTTGTAAATAAAATTTTTTCTTTCTTTATAATTTTCCTTTAGTCGCAGTAAATTGCTATTAATGTTTTTAAAGCAACTTTTTAAAATTAAAACAAAATTACTGTATTGTAAATTTATTAAGCATACGCTGATAGTTATATACAGACCGAACATTTTCGCATACATTTGTAAAGCATCTTCTGAACGGACATTAGGAATTTGTACCAGAAGGAACAAATAACTAATAGCATCTTTAATATAAATTATTCCAGCTAGCTGTTGACATTCCTTTTCGGATAATATTGATGATACATCAAGTATCTTTTTCAAGAGAAAAAGTCTATATCGACAAGATATGCTCGTACAAATACAAATAAACGTACCTAATACAAAATAACAATTAAATTGCATAAGTCCTTCAACAGTATCAAATTTTATCTCTCTTGATACATTACATCGATAAAGGAAAATGCTTAAATAAGCTATACAAATAATAGTAACAACAACAGAATGGCATAGCCCAAACTTTGAAAAATTAATTGACTTTTTATTTATTTTGTAAGGAAGCAAACCATAACATTGGTATAATAAAAAGCATGGTTTCATTAGTTTATAGGTATTTTCTATTCTTAAAAATTTCCATTTGTTTAAAAAATTAATCTTTGAATTAATTGAGAATAAACCCATACTTATTTTAATTTATAATTATTAAATTAAAAGTGGTCCTTTTAAATGAAGATAAATATTTTAAAATATTTAAATATGCATTACTTTATAACAGAATATATTACTAAGATTGTAATATAGTTACTTACTACGTTTCTAAAAATTAAAAGCCTATGTTATTAGAAGTAGTTTCAATCGATTGCCGTGGAACGTTACCTTTTATTATCAAGTACTTAATCAAATTAAAGCGTAATTTTTCAAAATACGTAATTATGAAACTTGTTTAATATTTCTTTAATCCGAACAAGTAAGTACCTAATAATTACAAATACTTTTAAATATGTACTATGCAAAGTGTATGTTTATGCTTTTTAAATTATTTGGTTTAGCATCAATGAATATAAATTTTAAATTATTAAAAAATACAAAATCAAACAATCTCTTTCAATTTTCTTATAGCGGCATTTTGTGCAACGTTATTTTAATATTTTTGATAGTAATTGTTGCCATATTCAAAGTACATAATAACCACACATCATGGATAGGCACACCGTCAATGAATGCAGCTCTTGATCTTGCCGGCATAATTGCTGATTACTTGGCTGCACTAATAGCAGTATTTACTTTTACATTAGGACAAAAAACTGCAATTAAAATCGGAAATAAACTATATTTTACAAGATTGGTTTTAGAAAATTTTAATTTAAAGTATAAAGATTTACAGGTTGTTAAGCCTATGAAAATCATATGCATATTCAATTTTATTATTTGGTGTGGCCTTTATGGTACCGGTTTTATTTGTAATGTTTCATTATTAGATTCCATTTATGTATACTTACCTAACCTTATAATCAACTTATTTGTAATACAATATATTCACGTTGTAATATTCGTGTACGGTATAAGTAAAATAATAAATAAGGAGTTTCAAAAAATTACGGAATCATCCGCTGCGGTTATTTATTTTCATAAACCACAAGAACTTTTTACAAGTTCGACTACTTTACTAAAAAGCGTTCGATTTTCAACTTTACGTGAATTAAATTTATTTTTATATGAAATTTCTTCTGATATTTCAAATTTCTATTCGTTTGGTATTTTAACAGCAATCATAAAATATTTTTATTCCGTTATATTTGATACGTACTGTATGATAAGTCCAATGATATCTGGCCAACATTTTATTACATCTAGCTATGATTTTTGGATTATACTATGGTTAATCAATGCTTATTTTCCAATATTCATTTTAACCCAATATGTTACTATAACTACCAATGAGGTACAATTTAATAGATATAACTTATTTCTTCCACGCATTTCAATAATTTCAAAAAATTTTATTCGTAAATGTTGCAGATCAAAAGGACTAGAGATGCTGTCCACAAAGTTCTACGTCGTTCAGTAAACGATAGCATGATACAACAGGTTATATTTATGACATTTGATTTTTTTTTATATTAATATACATTGACATCAATCGTATGCATATGTTTATATATTTGGTTATAGTTGAACGATTTTTCTCTACATTTATTACATAAAAATGTTGAATTTACGATTTTTGATTTATTTTCACTCAATAACACGTTAATTAAATCGGTAAGTACATTTTTCATGGTTAATATACATGAATACATAATAAAAAATTAATTGTTTAATATAAAATTTTATATTTCTCTATTATAACTTACACGTTCTGTTTAATACATTAAGAAAAATATATTTTTATTTTTCATGTCTACGGAAAGATAATTAGCTCTATGACAACTTATTTAGTTATTCTCATTCAATTTGAAGAATACAGTACGTAAGGATAGAAAAAGAACTTCGTTCAACAATTGTTTATAATATTTAGATATAAAAAAAAAATCAATACGTGTTTTAAAACAATAAGCTGTACTGAAACTAGACGTTCCAATCCGCAAATTTATTATTTTTAAAATCTGGAAATAATTTTTTACAATAAACTCAAAGAATGTTAAAAGATATAAATAAAATATTAATTAAAAGTGTTAAAAAAAATTACAATTAAATTTATAAATCAAAATTTATTTTTATGGACTTGTTTGAAATTCGAAAAATATTCAGATACAAAAAAAGAGTTCTTATACATATTAATAATTGTAAATGTTATGAATTTTTTTCTTGTGATATATAGTTTTATCATCTACAATATTAAGCAGAATAAAAGTAAATGAAGGTTTTATTGATAATTAAAAATTGGGTTTATTTAACTAAATATCGATTGTACTTACCAATTGTGTTTGTAGAATGTAATGTTGAAAATTTTTGCTAAAAAAATTGATCGAAGAAAAGTCAATAAACAGCAAAATATTACATGTTTAATAAGAATTTTCTAAATGAAAAAATATATTTCAAAAGCAACACAAATAAAAAAAATGTCGCATGTCAATAACAAATTGTCTTTTGTAATATCTGCTTTAGTATTTATATATGTAAATTAGAGTAATCGAGCTTCACAAATTATAAAATTAATTTTTCAAAATTGAGCGACTTATCCATAATATCTTGTAAAATATATAAATAAAATATACATATTTAGTTATCCTATGAATTTTTGGAATATATTTTGAGTTTAAGCTTTTAAATTACATAAATATTTGTAAAAATATTAATGTTTATGATAGAATTTAACTGTTTCATATTTATAATAGTAAATAAAACATTACTAAGCTTGTATCAATGATATTTTATTACATTAACCATGTTATGCCCTAATCTATACACGCATTTATTTATTTACATCGATACAAGATGACGACAAAATGCCAAACTTATATCACTTTCCACTACATAAAATACCAAAAAGATTATGTAATGAAACAATGTAATACCTTCTTCTTAAACTTTTGTAATAAATAATACTTAATAGTTATTAAGTTACAACTTCTATATTTTAAAATCATTAAGTTATAAATAGAATTTATAATAAGCACATAAAATTTTGAAACAATAAAATTATTGCATTAGAATATTGCGGTTCTTGCTTAATCCATTTTACAGGATTTGTGGATGTTTTTCGTTTTGATCACGTAGTTGAAATATGATAACTACCTAATCACAACCAAATAATACTAATAATTCCGCCATTCTCTAAATCTATCAAGTTTAATATCGAACATTGCCACGCATTGGCTTTACATAATGAGATTTTAATACATTTAATAAACTCTTACACGTATTTTAATCTCGTAATGACGTTTTCGTATTCTGCAACTCTGTTTTTATTAATTTAAACATACAAAAAATTTTTCTATTAAACTTTAACAAATTGATAAATCAACAATGTAAATTATACACTGTAGATCTGAGATTAACAATGTGTAAATATTGAGTATTAACGTTTACTAAATACATAACACGTAAAACGGTTTACAAGAATCTTGCATAATTCTAATTGTCATCATTAAACTCTTATAAATTAAAAATAACCTTAATTAAAATAATAAAAATGTTAAAATATAAATGTCACTTTGCGCACTAACTTTGTGACTTTTAGGAAATGTTTAAATGTTAAATCAGAATTATATACATAATATGCATAAGACAATTTGGAATGAAAACAGTAATTAAACATATTCCAAAAAGTCACATTTTTTCAGTATTTATAAATGCATACTTTATTTTCATTAAAGACCACTTTTCATTAGAAAATGTTCTTTTAAAAAACTTAATGATCATTACTATATTACTGAATAACGCACGTGCATTCCACCGCTGATAACCATTTATTACAACAAAAATGAATTTATTCACAAATTAACTTCGTGATATTTCGTCAAGGAAGCACTCATTCGGGGTTTTTTTTGGCATTATGCTTTTAACTTGAATCATATTTTTACAACTTAGAACTCTAATAATGTGCCTACTACTTTACATTGCTCTTTAAATAACTTCAATTAGTAAACACTTATTGTTTAATCTACCTAAATATTTGAACATGCTAATTATTAATACTACTCAAAAACAACTCTACAACAGAGTAAACAAATTTTTAACAAAGTTTTCGAATGCCGCAAGTTCCTTTGCTTATTGTACTTACATAAATAATACGTAAACTTATTTATACATTTTAATGTCGTTAAAAATGTGCGTCTCAGTGTAAAATGCAATGTAAATTTTTCATAATCATTACTGGCTCGTATTAAAAATTGTTAACATCTAGACCATGTTGATTTATCAAATACTTTTGGATAATGCGTGCGATCATATAAATAACGCGTGAATTGCAATCAACACAATGACATTGTCTTTTGTCTGACACTTTACAATTCATAATTTTGGTGTACAAATAATGTTTTTGCTAGAATAGAGCCTCGTTTACTATAAAACTTTCTCCGAAGACACGTCTCGCAGGTATACTTTCACTTTACACACAATGAATATTTACGCACAATTTATAACATAAAAGAATACTTTAAAACCCATTTTCAGTCATTAAAAAAATATATTTTTTTTATTTTTCATGTAAGCAAAATAATAATTAGGTCATTATATCTGAAAGATTACTCAAATATTACTGAATTAAAAATAACCTGTAACCATGCTGATAATATCTTTATTTCATTACAAAATATGCAATATGTTCAACGTAATTCTTTAAATGCATGTCATTTCTTTCAAAAATCCGTCCTATTTATTTTATAGATTTGCTTATTTTCTTTATCTATTCCGTGCTAACTTTGCCTAATTGTATGATTTGTTTGCACTATCTTGAACTGTATATAAAATCTCGAAAGTCTTCGGAGATCATTTAGTCGAATGTGTAACTGTCAATGTAATTTTACTTCTGTTTGCGACTTATTGTATTATGGTAATTTTAATCGGCATTATGTACTTGATGATAAGAATTAGACGGAAGTCTCGGCGGAAGTAGTACCATTTGCCTTGAAAGGGCTAGTATCTTTCGATCGTATCAAGTCAACCTGGAAGAAAAAGAGAAGCGAATACCTGTATACCTATAACCTTTTGGTAAAACTCTAAAGGTTTTAATGATCGTAGAATCAAGCCAAAATGGGTAATTATTGATTGGTGATACTTGACTTTAAATACTTTCATTTTATCAAATATACTGGATAAGGGTTAGTAGCAAAACAATACTTATACAATGCTTACTAGACAAATGAAAGAAAAGTTTTGTTAAATAATTATGATATGAATATTATCAAGATTAATGAAATATGTAATATGATACGAGTTACTTATTGTTGTTGTAGTTTGTAGATTTGCACAATTGTTCAGTGCTATATACATGTACACTTATTCATAGCAGCTACACACAAAAGCGAAGCAATATTATTATAATGCGCAAACAAACAGCACAGTGTTATAACGCTAAAAACTTACATTAAATTTGTTTGAAGATATTTTAGAAGAAACAAACGTATTGCATATTTGTTATACGTATCTGTAAAGATTGACGCATTTCAAATGTAACATATTAATACTTTCATTATGCACATAACTACAGGATCAGGCTTTGTTTACAATTGGCATCATTGCAAAAAGGTTCTTGTCAAGAAAAATATGAGTATATAAAAACTTGTAAAGGGGGTATAATAATTATTACTTATAGATTTCAATGTAACATTGGAAAGTTTAGGTAATTTAAAATTTATAAAATGATAAGTTCTTGTAGAGATTCATATCTAATTCGTATTATTAGTGAAAGAAAAAACAAACTCAGAAATTTGTTATCGAGCTGGAGAACGAATTAACGGTTTTCAATTTTAAGAAGCTATAAATTAAGCTACATTCATCTAAGGCGGCTGCTTCGTGTCAGTTTCAGCTTTCATTCGCGTGAATATTACTCACAGCCGTAATACATAGGGTTATGTCGCATGCCGGTGTATCGTGCTCTTGCCGTGTGTTATTATCTTGGTAGTAGTTGTAGTAGTAGTAGTAGTAGTGATGGTTAAAATTTAGAGTTGTTAACGTTTTTCACCTTGATCGATATTCCACCGTCATCCTCGTCTTCCTCTGTCATCGTGGTTAGCCTAGTCGTCTCATCCGTTGAGAGCACAGCGTCTTTCTTTGAGTGCTTCTTCTGTTTACCTACACTACAATTTTCTATCATTAGCAAATTCCGAGCTACTTTTTATGATACTTTTTTACAAACCACTCACTTGATTAACTTGTTAGATTGTTTGGATTTGTCATTTCCTTCGTTGACCTGTTGCCAAATTCCGGTTTTGTTGACCTCCTCGCTGATGTTTATGCTCGTTAGGGGTATTTTCATGATATTCCCATTAGCCAAGGGTATCTGCAGGTTTCCGGACGATGCAAAACCAATCGATTCGTTGTGTTCCTAAGAAATTAGCCAAGAAGGCAATGCTAGTTTAATCGATTGAACTGACATTTAAAATCAAAAAAGTAAAGGCCATGCATCGTGATTAGACAGTTAGGGCGAATTGCGAAATTCGATGCCAGTACAGATGTACTACAGGTAGGTAGGTGCTTTTCTGCTATAACGTACCGATGGTGAACAGTAGGAGGATTGGTTGATTATCGCATTGCATTTCATCTCGTGGTGATCAAGGCTTTCTAACTTCTCACGTTTTTAACTTATCAGCGGCAGAAGTGCACGTATTACTTGCACACACGTGCCGTGGAAAAATTCATGAACTTGATGAGGGCCACTCATTGACTAATTTTATGGTTAATGTAATAAAAGCGACGTCGAAACGATCACTAAACTATTAGTCCGTTTGTCAGACTTAAAAAATTCTCATTAACGAATATTCCATACCTCAAAATGATATCCAACGACAGAAGGTGAATTGGTAGAAGCGAGTGTTGATCAAAAACTTGAAAAGCTTATAAAAAACGTATGTTCCAGTGGAAGGATTAAGTGATTTTTTAATTTCACAAGTTCAAACTTATTTATGATTTATTAATAATCAATCAGAACACAACGCGCTCAATACTTCCATTGGTTATGACGTAAGGAAAAATGGTGCTACAAAATTGAAAGGAACTGACATCGAAAAACTTGTTGGGTGATCAACTTCACAGTGTATTTACATGAAAAAAGAACACGAGCATGTAAGAATACTTGTGTATAAGTGTGTATAATCTTGGCGAATGACACATCGATATGCAATCAGTTGGTTCTCGCATACCGAAAACAATTGTATTTCAATGAATTGATCACAATTTTTTTTAATATAAAATGAATCATATTGCATGTTTAACGTTCATTCTCCATGACAGTCTCGCGTTTAATGTGGAATGTAATTACTAATTTAATTTTTATAACAATAGTTGAAACTATTACATTTATTCTATACAATTTTTCTTTTATCATAAGTGTGTATAAGTTCTGAGTATAAAATACGAAGGATGCATCAAAATCTGACTTGCAAAATCTAAAAGTCTGAAAAACATTTCTAAAAGCTGTTTCGGCAAAACGCGAAACTGTCGTCTTGTATCCCTATGAATTTTTTTTCAATCGTACTTATAGTATTCGTTTTAAGAAAGTTCGTTTATTTTGAAAAAGTTATGTGTACAAAGAGCATTTGGTCTCTTGCTCATAATAACTGTACGATGAAAATGTTCATGAGGGATTATAAAAGTAATAAATGTGTGTGTTTTCATTTTCAACAATTTTCGTCATTGGCACAATACAAAGATAAACGTCTACGCGAGCCACTGCTACACTGCTCAAATCATTCACGGTCATAATTCATAACAATCCTTCTAATACTGATCAATGTTTCGTCAACGCTTTCTGTACTGGACAACATTCTTTTGTCAAGTACAGTATACGTAATTTACCACTTCGTAGTTATAATTACATTAACAAATCCACCGCAATAGTCTAATCATCATTCATTATCCAACGAAACTGGGAAAATAATTACTTTTCCATGTGCCCATTGGCTGATTTTACTTTTTTTTTACTTTTAATTTTTCTAAATAAAAAACGCGTTCGTTAAATTGCACGTCGAACTTCAATACGACATATAGGCCATTAAACTAACAGAAATAAGTGTTCTAAATTAAGTGTTCCCATCATAAAGCGTAGCTTTTTCGTAATCGCAAAGAGCTATAGTGACCACAGGACACGGAGGGGGCCTGGGGTCACTGCTCATATGCTATTTACAAGTGATGGCTCTTAAAATTCGGGTCGCTGTGCTAACCTCGCCATTCTCCAATTGGCGTAGGTCTTCGACGTCTTTTTTGTGTGGTTCTGGCATTACGTCGTCTAGAATTTTTAGTTCTCGTTGAGTAAACAGAAAGTCAAGACTCTTCCTAATACCAATCATAACCACCAACTGTGAACAAAATTATGTGATTTAGTTTTTTCCAGCTCAAATGCTTTTTATAATTCTTTATTTCATTTAATTTACCATCAGTGGGAAGAGAATAGATGTGGTACTGAATGATTTGATGATCCAAAGGCAGGAAAGGCAGGTGAGTTGTATTAAAGTGAACATATGAACTCTTTTTAATGGTACCTATAACAAACGATATAAGAAATTTTAAAATTATCAACTATGATAAATGTACTGATTTGGTTATTCATAAAAAGAGTTGGATTCTTACCTGCCGAAGGAACATGTAATCTGGCTGATATTTAACAGGCATCAACATTATGAGAATTCTATCGAAAAATTGTAATCCTTTTAGAGATGCCACGCCCATATAGAGAAATACGCCAAAAAGTACTGGCATTGGTATATGACTCAACATTGGAGTTAGCAAAACTGAGCAGCCGATCATTAAAAAGATCAAAATGTGAGTGGCTCTTTGCTCGCGTACTCCTAGGAACTGAGGCTTTTCACCTGGCGCCGCACATTCTGATTCTAATTTGAGGGAATTAACGTGATTTATGGAAAGCACCGTAGCCGCTACAAACCAAGGAAGTCCCATAACGGAGCAAACTTCAATGAGAATAGCCAGAACAAAGAGATCCAGATGGTAGCCGCAGCCTTTCTACATTGTCCAAAAGTAATTCAAATGTTAATAATGAACTAATTTGAATAAATACTTAATAATGATAATTTATATTAGTTACCTTTAGTTTATTTTCCTTTCGGTTTACTATAACTGCAGTAATCTGCTGGTCCATAAAAATTAGAATGGTACCTAGTAATGCCGGAAGAAGAGCTAAAGGCGCAGTATACCATGGATTTTTATTGAATGGCCATATTATCCAACCGCGACCATCTAACGTTGGTTTAAATTCATGTGGTACTTCTAATTTTGGAGTTGCGATTCCAACAAAATAATCAAGAGCCGACATGGAAAAAATTGCTATTATAACTGCAAAGTCGCTAAAAACTTGTCTTATCTGCAATTAATTTTAAAATGTTAATTATGACGCTATAAAAATATAAGATTTAAAATTAAAATTTGTTACATACTTTTGAAGGAAAGAAAAGAGCATTTTTGAAATCTTTTAACTCTACTGACAGCAAGAAAGTACCCATGAAAAGAATAATTGACATCAGGAACACATCAGGCACATAGTGCGGTGTGTTACATCCATCTCCAACCATTGTACCACTATGATTCTGATAAATAAATAATTGATCAGTTAAAAATATTCAGTATATAACTCAAGTGTTATATACTTGTACTAAACTTTAAGTAATTTTATCTTTTTATATTTATCATTATCACGTATAAAAAAAATTTACCTGACACTGTATCTTATCCAATGCTGACCAATTGACAGGTTCATTACTCGTTGAAAATGAATTTAACGTATACGTCATATTAGGAGGTTTGCACCAACAGTCATAATTTAAAATCTCATTGCCATGAGTGTTTATCGGGAATTTTTTTCCTATTGATAAAACATTTTCGACGGCCTAAAAATTGAAATTAATAGTTAATAGAAGTTTTAATAAATAATATATTTCATTGCTGAAAAATTTTTCATGTATGTACCTTATAAATAAAAATAAAGGCTATCAACGTGGCAAAATTTTCCTCTGTAAATCTTGTTATATAACAAACTAACGCACTTGCGTCAATTGCCACAAGGATAACTAAAATAAAAGTAATCCATGTACCGATCCAAAATCGGAAAGACATGTAATCCCAGTCACATTTTCTATAAAATTAATCAACCGTTAAATGTGAAATAAGTATAGTTTCAATTATTTTATGCATATAGTTTTGATTTTGATATTTACTTGCAAAAATCAAAAACGATTGTCTCAAATACTAGCACCGGTCCGGTAGAACCTAATATAGTAAGTGGTTGGCCAGAGAAAAAGCCGTATCCTAGACCGCATACAAATCCAGAAACTAGAGATTCCATAGCAGCCATATTTTTGCCCGTAGCTTCGCTGAGAAGACCGCCAAATGTGATGATTGGAGAGAGACAGGCGAAGTAGAGGAAAATAAATGAGGCCACACACTGAATAGCTAAGGCATCTTTGAAGTCAGAAAAATAAAAAGGTGTTTTCCGTTTTATATCATTAATTAGTCCTCCGAATAATCTGCCTGTTCGCGAAAGTCCAGACTCTTCTCTCAGTTTCTGTTCGTCAGCTTCTTCGTCTACTTCTTCCTTCATTTTCTCTTCTTTCGGTCTTTTCCTTGTGTCCTAAATATTTAAGCAACATTAATATTGACGAAATCCAGCGAAATTTACTCATTTTAAATTCTTAAGTCAACTCACTTGTGATGGAATTGCAGCGGGAGGTTCTATTCTAATAGTCGGATCCCATTCACCTGGCGGTAAAACAGTAACAGCGTCAAGAAATTCGTCGATTCCTGCTAGTAAATGATTCCTATTTTTCGCTTTATAAGCTACGTCATGGAAGACCTCGTCTGACATTAATGTCGCCATCGCTCGACCAATTTCGTGGAAATTCGAAATGCCACCCTGATAATTCATAAGATTTAAAATAAATATTGTTATATTGTTTAATTTTCAATTACAATAATCTAAAGTTTGATATAAAAAATTTATTGTTAAAAATGTTTAAGGTTTTCATATAACTTTTTACATTATTCTTACCGTAGGACCTAGTAATATGAAAATGAATCTCGTGGGTACTGGCACCTCCGTAAGGTCACCCATAATACTTGCTTGACTAAGACGGATGAAGGCAGAAAGGGTTTTATCCAGAAAATCAACTTCTCCTACCAAAATATTACTTGCTTCAGCACCGGCAGGTATTTTACGCATAAAATGAGTATTTCCCTAAAAAGGTTATTTTGGTTCATAAAAATTTGAAATATGAGACACATTTAAGACAAATTTGAGAAATGATAATTATTTACCCTGTGATTTGCATCACCATTTTCTAGAGCACCCGAACTATGATTCCTGCTAATGGACATGGTGCTAGGACTCCGATCGATGCCCACCTGCCCAGGTTCTTGGCCTGAAATATATCTAGCTTACTGCCTACTGCTTTTTTCATAGTTTCAACTAATTAGTTGCAGGTTTGATATTCAGTTCACTTATTTGCAAGTGAAAAATCCATCGCTTGCTTGACCTATTATCATTGATGTAACATGCAATATAGCCAATATGACAGTGAACTGTACCTCGGTACAGTCAAGCTTACACATGCTTCGTGCTTTTGCAATTTTGATAGTCAGAGAATATACAGAAATTTGAATACTTATTGTTATTTCTGTGACTCTATTCTAAGATTTATAAGCTGATTGAAGCACGACAAAAACCTTGTCCTCATTTAGAATGAAGCTATTTGAAAGGAACGGTAGTTGCAAAAGCATTTTGTTTCATATTTAATTACTATTATATAATTGAGATTCGTTTTCAAATTAAAAAAGCAATTACAACTATGTTTGTTTCATAATAGTGGAACGCCAATTGAGTAACATATATACATATTAAATAACTCGATACCCTGAGGCCGTATGTAGAGTATCGTCTTGCTTTTAAATTATTACAGACTCGCGATCGATGATTTCCTTATCTACACACAAGTCTTCATTCGCATATTCAAGGCAATTCAATTTGTGCCTTTTACAGAGAAGAAAAAGAAGCCATCGATTCCTCGCGTGACTCGGTTTACTAATCAGGTATCACACGGGACCCCCTGGGATAAGTAATTTTGATTTTTCATTCGGATGTAACTTCTTTTCTGTCGTACTTCAAACGGAGAGAGACATAATACAGACGGGAGGCAGATTTTTTTTTATAATTGATATGATCATTTTGGAATACGATGATTTGGAGAGCTAAGTATATATAGCAGGGTATATATGGAGTGCTCATTACATGATATAGAAGGCAAGCCTTATAAGTTCGAATTACCAGGGTTACCGGGTATGGCTAGAAAGCGGCCGCTTGGATTCAGTCCTGCACCGCCGCCCTGACCCATCGCGGCGGCGATAGCCGGTGCAGAATTCGATTCTTCCACTACAAAGCACCAAACACATAACGGCTAATGTTTTGTCTTATTTACAGGGATGAATCGCTTCTCGCGTATGATGACACGAAGTCAAGATTTTAAGGTTCCATTTTTCATTTTATCTGATTAGTGTTTATATATCTCTACGTTATATAGAAAAATTCATTGGCATTTTCGATCAAATTCATGAATTAGAATAAATATATTTTTTTTATAGAGTGTCTGTCAAGTAACATCGTGCAAAGAAGAATTATCTGAAATCAGTACAGTACACTACTGGATTATTAATTCAAAGTAATCATAATTTATGAGTAAAAAAGGGGAGGGGGTATATATGTGAGCTGTGTTTATGTATCATGTGTAGATACAAATAGTTGTCCACGTTTGTATTACCCATGTGTGAATACTAGAATTTACAACAGCACCCACATATTGATACATAGCGAGCAGATATGACGCGTATCGGAGAATATCATGCTTGATGATAACATTGAAAGAGGTCATCATTGACTGTGCATATGTAAAAATTCATCTTCAAGAAAGAAGTATAGAAAAAGATATGACATGGCCTATTGAATGTCTGCGAATGATAACTGTCACGTTTTTTGAAGAGATTTATCCAGCAATTAGATGATAAGACACTTATTGTTGCATCGTTTTAAAACTGAAACAATTTTGAAAAATGTATTCATTCTTGAAGAATGAATCAATTTGAATTCAAACAATTAAAATAAAAGAGTAAAATTAATTTACAGATGATACGATTAACCCAAAATTAAATGAAGTGTCAGTTTCAAGATAAGATAATCAGAATTGACGAAAATAGGACAATATGATGATGATACGATGGCTGTTTACAGTTGGGTAAACTAAACATGAAAGATATTCGTAAATTGGTTGAAGAAAAATCAGTAACAGTAGAAAATTCAAATTTAAAAACAGAGGTAGATATAAACATCAAAGTAGAAAGAGATAAAGGAAGTGGTATACAATTAGTTATTAAAAATCTCCATGTCTTTAACAGTCTACAGTCCTAACCTTTTAGCGGACACATTGCGAACCAGGTTGTAAAACCCACCACGTAGGGAATCCCAAATTCATCTAGCAAAACAAGTATGTAAAATAAATTGTTCATCACTACAAGATCTGGCATCAAGAGTCTTATTACTATCGGGAATTAAAGAACAAATTAATTACTTGGTAATCATGTCATTTTTACGATAGTACTTGCTCGTAGGTAATTTCAAAATTTACAGCTGAGGATAAAAACAAATTCAAATCATTACGGCTTTATAATACAATCAATATTACATAGCAATCCTTACTTTCTTACAATTATAATGAATGATGAGTTAATTTCTGCATTATTAGATTTCAATACTATGATTAGTTTATTCATGTTTACCAACAGTTAGGTGGGTTAGTCGTCTAAATAATTGAATATGAAAAGTTAGTCACTGTGAGTATAAATTAACTACGACCAAAGCATATTATTAGTACAGCTTATGATATACAAATTATTAAACATATTGAGAGCATGATACACACCATGATTCTTTTTTTTACTAAACTATTGGTGTTGAAAAGATAAAAGTAAAAGTATATACAAAACTAAAATTAAACCCAAAGTAGAAAAACGTAAGCTGGAACTCATTGAAGAAAAAAGAAAGAAAATATCACGCTCGCAATATGAATTTTAACAGTAAAAAGAGACGACTGTGTTGTGAATAGGACTCGTGAAGCGTAGAAAAGCAGTCGCAGTTCTTGGAGAAACGCCTTTTTGATTAGCAACTGGCCTAAATTATACCTGGAACCAATAGGTAAGGGCCTTTAAGATCTTTCGCCTCTTTGGAGAGCAAGGCTGTATTCGAATTGGGGCAGCTTGTACTCCTACCAACGGCGGGCGCATAAGCGTCCCCATTATCACGACGCTCCTGGAAATCTGACGTCAACAAGGCATGCATACCACATGAACAGTCACAATCTGAAAAGTTTTGGGAATCGCATGTGTTTAGGTTGAGTTGTGCCGAGTGGTGTGTCGCGGTTCTCGTTTTTAGCGAGCACGCCGCCGCCCATCGGCGGACTTTTTAAAACATATAAAAATAACTCATAACAAAACAAAATGGTAAAAGTAAAATTAACAAATCATAAAAGTAAGTAAAATTTTTAACGTTAAAGAAAGTAAAACTAAATCATACGAAAATTGAAATAAAAAAGAACTATAGTGTAAAAGAAATAAAAGGCTTGAAATGAAACAAAAGTTTAACGACGCCTTGAAGAGTCTCTTGAGTTTCACGTCTAGCTCTTCGTGTTGGGAGAGTTCATCCAGAGTAGAGTATCGATTGATTCGGTAGTGAGGCATAATTTGTTTTGTTATAGTACTTATAAGACGCTATTAGTTAAGGATTTCTGATAAAACTTACTCTTCGATGACGAATGATTTCGTCCGATTTCAGCTAGCGATCTTATGATTGGTAGTCTGGACATGTTATTATGATCTTTGCGTCTTTCAAATTGATGTCGATGTCTGACCAAGAGCGCCTCACGTACCTGTAAAAAAGCAATCGGCATTACATCCAATTGCACTCATAGTTGAGCTTTCAAACCTTCAACTAGCAATAACCGGAAAATCTCGATAAAAGAAAAGTAAAACAAACATCATTTGTTACTTAAAAAGAGTTTCCCGTAAATCATCGGTGTCAAATTTATTAACTTTCCGTTTTTACCCGTCAACTATGTATTTTAAGTTAGATTATCAATATTTTAAAAAGTGCACTTTACCAAAACGAGCCTCAACTAAATTTAAAAGCCGCTTGCAATCAATACATCAATCACCGACATATTCTCCTTGTCACTTTCCTAAAGTAAGTATAACAGCGCCACGAAAAGTCTCGGTCTAATCATACATTGTCGAGAAACAGCGCTCTTTGTCCAATGAAAATCGACAATGATCTTCAATTTCCGTAATGCATTATACACGAGCTCTCTCTCTCTCTCTCTCTCTCTCTCTCTCTCTCTCTCGCTCTCTCTCTCTCTCTCTCTCTCTCTCTCTCTATGTCTGTTGTACGCATATACACTCACTTTATCTCTGACATCTATCGAAAGCACGCCTTTGTTGACCATATTGTCGAGAACGAGATCGGTAATTTGTTCGAGGCCGCTCGCCTCCATGTCCAGCATGACCGTGCCGTTGAGTAGCAGGCTGCGCAGCTCGAAGAGCGAGTGAAGCGACAGGGTGGCCACGTGGGGTTTGCTCCAGCGGTTGCCACCTTCCTCAACATCCTCCTCGAACTTGATCCACCTGCAATCGATAACGAGATTATAATAATAATGCTTAAAGAACTGTGAATAATCGTCACGAGGATGTATATGAAGAAAAAGATCATTGCCTGGCAGTTTCCTTCCACTCCATCTCGTCGCCATCTTTGACGAGCTCCTCCATCTCGGAGAATAGAGGATGGGACTCGTGGGCATCGTCGCCGACATCTTCGCCCAAGATAAATTGAACTCTCTGGGCCGGCGGTGTAACTAGAACGGAGAAGAAGAACTTTACACGATGCCATTTTTTTTTCTTCTTTAAAAGCCTCGAGGGCAAGAAGAGGTGGGAAGGTTACGTAAACTGCTCTAGTTACAGATTTTAAAATTCATCATAAATCTCCTGCTACGATGCAGTGTCACTTATCGATCGTTTATATATAAAAAGTGCAGTATTTACATCTGTACAAACGTAAAATAAATTCAATGTATGTAGCAAGCTCCACAATTGATGCCATTCCTGGTAAAAGATGAAAATAATCGTAATTACTAAAGAAACCTACGTACATTCGTAATGGTAACATTTATTTTAATAAAATAAATAAAAGGTGAGCATAACTCGTAAAATAAATTGAGGCGTAAATTAAACGTTGGCCATTCTATTATGTCACTGCTGTAAAAAGAAACATAAAACGCAATGCACAGTCGAACATTCTGCAATAAAAATGATAATTCTGTGCCGAATAACGCCGCCATACGTGTGTACTTAATTTAAGTAATATAATCATAATAATAATATAAACGAAAGCAGATTCGTCATGCAGAGTATCATGAAAAGAAGAACATTTTCATATTTAAAGTATTATGACTACGTTGTGTAACCATTCATATAGAAGCATTCCCCATTGTGTGTTCGTATAATAGAAGTACGTATAGAGCGTGATCGTGATTTTGTTGATAAAGAATGAAACTTTGAGCATAAGAAGTATTTGTTTCGCGTGAAATGAATTGCGTAATAAAATGTTATGCAATTTTTATTGCGTTCGTTGCACAGATAAGGCATTGATATTATTGCAATTAGTGTAATGTACACTAGTGGCGTTAGGAACGTTTATAAATGACATTACCAATAGACAGAAATGGAACAAACTTGTTTGCCAAGTTATAAATTGTTATTGACTCTAGAGAAACTTAGTCTTCAAAAGTGTTGTTGTTTCAGTCTTAACAAACAACATGTAACTTTGATGACTTTACTAGTTTACAACTCTTACGTCGTGGGCTACGATTTGAAGAAAGGAACAAGATATTGTACTCTGAATTATTTTAATTTAAAAGAGATAATTTTAGCGATTTTTTTCATACTACAAAACAAAATTAAATTATTTTTCGCTTTAAATCAATACTTTTTTCTTATTTGTTTATTCTTTTTAACCATTTGAGTCATTAATTATCTTGTAAGAAATTAACTTTTTGATATCATTATTGTATATACCGAAGTTTCTTGAAATTGAAAGAACTTGTTTTGAGTAAAATTCAAAAACATTGCAACATTATTTTTATACTTTCCCCGCGTATATCGTATCATACAAAACAAACATTATCAACTTTGAAAAAAGCTTCTTTCGAAAAATAATTTGGCAAAAAGTATACGTATCACCTTCTACGTAGATACAACAAGAATATGATTATTAATCATGAACTTTTTACATACTATATATCTGTCGCATAACACACCATTTACTCAACATGGTGTACAGCGCAATAAGAAACACAATAATTCAAGCCCATCCATGCACCGCAATACAATGCACGCGCCGCGAGTACAATGTACAAAGTTGATGCGAATGTATATGCAGAAAAAGAAATGGTTTCTCCTACTGACAGTGAAAAGATCTAGAGAGAAAGAATAGCAAAAAATGAGATAGAGAGATAGACATGACACGACATAGAAAGAAAAACGACGACACGCCAATGCACAATGATGAAAAAAAAAATTATATCTTATATGAGTATATAGTGCATTCGCTCTAAGTGAGTGTCCATAGCTTACATATCCACTCGCCGTCGGGGTCGCAGATACTCGCTAACCGACCCCTGCGCGCCATCAGCAATTGCTGCCCTGCAATAACCAACGTGAATGCTACCACATTTCCAGTACTTGAAAGTATACGTACACCCACACACACAGATATACATATGCACACATACATACATATACACACACGCGCGGAGAAGAGCACCGGCGCACAAATGAACGAGCAGGTGCCATTTAACCCTCCATTTCCGACAGCGGCGCCGGCGAACCAAGTATGCGCCGTAATTCTCTCTCTCTCCGAGTCTCGTGATTCAGAGCGCGTGCGCGCGCGGGCACCGCTATACATGCTCGTCAATTGCAAAATTACCGGATTTTCTCGCGCGTCTTGTCGAATAGGACGGTTGTATATGTATCTCGTATAATTGATCTCTCGTCGCGAGTTTTCGCCAAACATTCCAGAACGCACGACGTCAGCCGCTACCGAGATCTCCGAGATTATTATTATTATTATACGCGAGCCGAATGAGGATAATATACATATAGATGAGAGAACGAGAGATGGTTAAAAAATTTTTTTGTATATATCGCCTTTATTATCGCTGCCACGCGCGCACGAGCGCTTGTCCAACAGGCGCTATAGTATACTATAGTTTTCATTATCTCGCCGCGCGCACTCGGCGTGTGCTTTTGTAATAATGAGGCGAGGCTACTCTCTCGCGCCGCGAATAACAAAGCTATTTTTTCATTAAAATGATAGTCGCCTCTTTGTCCGCGACGGCGAATAAACTGCGCCTATAATATGTTGTTTGTTGTTCTTTTATTTTTTCGTTTTTAAGCAACCTTTTCTTCGTCCGCGACGAATTAAAGAACTGCCGATAAGAAATCTCCGTCGCGTCCGAACGCGATGTATTTCGCAATTTTGCAAATATACGGTGGCTGCCGCGAAAAATTGCATTTGAAATTGAATGCGGAAAGCGAGATTGATACACGCGCTCGTACGAGCAAGCGTGAGAGAGAGAGATAAACCGAAGTTGAGTCATTGTAAAACCAACAGTCTAGCCAAAGTGTGTGCTATACGTAATAGTGAAGATAGCTCTCGACGAAAGACGTGGCGGGTCGGGTATAAGACAGCAAGCAAAACAATTCCCACCGGGCTCTTCATCCCCGCGGCCAAATGGAAACGAGCTAATTGCTCTCTTTCTTTTTTCTTTCTCCTCGCGTATAACCTGCGCCCTCGTCATATCTTATCATCACCTACCCCGACATTATAATTGCGCTTAATTTAATACTATTTCCACTCCTACTATATGCGTCGCCGCAAGAATTCTATCACAAAGAGTGCGTCTACAATACTGTCGTCCTCGCGCAAGTTGAACGGCCTTACACACCCGCTCCTTTCGACGAGTATATATACGTTTGCGCAAGTGGTTGGCTCTCTGCCATCACGTTTCTCCTCGCGTGCAGAGACGTGTGCGTCGCGTATCGATCGCGGCGAATGCGCCACAGAGCGAGAATCCAAGTGATGAACGAGGCCCGCGCGAAAAGTCGTCGTGGAAATTTTACTCCCTCGCGCACATGAGAGCAGATAAATCATCTTATATCGACGGTGTGGGTGGCGAAGGTATTAGCTCGTCCGAGGACTGCCGACAAATTGGATTTCGAAGGAGGTAAAGTTTTGGGAAAAATTTTGTTTTCGCGGCTGCCGCGTGGGAGAAAAAGTTTGTCTATATATATAGCAGCATAAAGTAACTTGGTGTTTGCCGGACCGTCGAATTTATCGCTTGATTATTGGAGTGTGGCGTAATAATATCTTTAGTGGTTTGTTTGGCAGGATAAGCTCGGCTATCGCTGTTTGCCCGATATATACATATATCCATTATCTGTCGAGAATTCCATATTCACGCTGGAATTCGGTAAAATTTTCAAATATAAAGCTACATATACACTTCAATTTAAAAATCACACGACGACTCGACTAATTGCTTCCAGCGAGAACCGGCTCGTTTGATCTCATCGCGAAATTAATTGTCCCTCCAATAAAATACCACTAAAAATAACAAATAACATAATAAATCCTTCGGTTATCCACTCGTAAATTATCGCGTCTCATTATGCGCTCTTTAAACCTTGACACATCCCACAATTATACATCACAAGACATACCAAAGGAAAAATATAGAAGAGCATATCTGTATCTGTGACAGACATATAGCAAGGAAGATGGATACATATCAATACATGTCTCATGTGTGTTTATACTTATATATATAGACATGTATGTATGTGTGTGTGAGAGTGTGTCTAAGAGGAGAGACTGCGAATCGTGTTGGCGAGAATCAATATACTCACTCGGCCGGTCGTTTTCGTCCTCCTTGCCGGAGCCATCGGCGCCGTTGGCGCGCGAGTGGTGGTGCTTGTGGTGCCGCTTGTGCCTGCGCTCACCGGGCAGATGCACACCCACGTAGACCGTGTGCGCTCGGTGACCTAAAACGAGACGCAGACAAAAAGGAAAAAATAGCCCCGCAGTATATGTGTGTATATGTTTGTGTATGTGTGTGTGTGTGTGTGTGCTTGCATCGCGTAGTCGTGACTCTGCAGTTACCAACCAACCCCCTCGTCAATCATCACCGCGGCTTTTCGAAAGAAAGATATGTGGGTTTTACGGTTGCGCGCTTTTTGGGAAAATATTTGTGTGTAGATAGTCGTCGCCGTCGTCGTCGTCGGTCGTAAAGCACTCTTGGGAAATCTTTAGCGCGGAGTGCGCGTATAGAAAGTTTGTTTTGGTTAGCCGAAGTGGCTCTAAAATAATCCGACGATGACGCGTCGCTCTTTTCATCATAATATTCCTACCTACGATATAAAAAAATATTACGGTATTGGCGAATTGGTATATAATGCGATGCAGTCGAATCAGCTAACTGTAAAATTGTTTTTAATCGCGTCATGAAGGTGCAAGCGTGTGTATTATAACGTATTCGCTAATGGATATTTTATCATTTAACGCGACAATTATCGTGTACGCAGATACACGCGTTGGGTGCGAGTATTTACAGATGAAACGCGCGCAAACATTGCTTTCAATACATTCGTATAAACTCTCCAGTTCCGCGTGTTTATTCAACTGATTATATTATTTCCATATTAAAAAAGCGCGACCCTATACAGCTCTCGACGCATTTAAACTCAATTACCCGATCGTCTTTGCCCGTGGTTATAAGTGCAAGCCGCTCGATACCCCCCCACCCCACGCCGACTAAAGGGCCTCTTGACACGAATTTAATTATACGAAGAAAACAAATTTCAAGGCGCTTCCTAATTCAAAGGGAAAAAAAAGCTCCGAAGCTTTAAAACTCGACGTTTATATACATAAAAAATCGACGAGACGACGACGCGACGTTCATAAATATCTATATTAAAAAAAAAAACTCGAAATATCGCCGCGGGATTTACAATTCAAATTTCCGCCTCGTCGGTGTCACGCGAGCTTTGCTCTCGCGCTCCACTTCCCCATCGTCGGATTGATAATACATACACACACACACACATATATGTGTATATGTGTAAACCGCCACTGGCTATATACACGTTTCCGATAATCGCGCCTCACGAACCTTTTTCCAATTATAAATAAACCTCCGCGCGAAAGAAACAATACAGCTCTACATACACTGCAGTCGCTGAATTGCACACCTCTGAAATTAAATACAACACGTTATAACGACGCTATATGGCGTGACTTCCCGCCGCCGCCGAAAGAATCTCTCGTGACGGCACGCGAAACCGAAAGCACGCGCGCGCTGCGCGAAATAAATCAAAGTCACGGCTCTCGCTCACTCGCTCGCTCGGATGATGTGCATCCCCGGCTATCGATCCGGAGCTTCTCTCTCTCGCTCCACGCGCCGCTTTCCGCATCGAGCGAGCTTTCAACGTCAAGGGCCCCCCCGCGCGCGCACACGCGTATCATCTCTCCGCTCGGAAAAAGACAGAGAAAATG
>JAPYZO010002097.1:0-20257 GCA_030522905.1 Torymus flavipes
AAAAATCACATATTCTCTATCAAATAGAAAAATTTTTAAGCGTATTTTACTTAAAGGCCCAGTAGGAAAGCTTGTATATAAATATTTAATATATAAACACTATTTTATGCATGTAAAAATTCCAATTAATCATTAAATATTATATAACAATATAATTTAGCAAGAATTAGAAACTAATGGACTCCCTAAAGATACAAGTGCTGTCATTAATGTTGCTGGATTAAATATTCTGGACTTCAAACAGAGATGGAGTTCAGGATTCAAACAAAGTGTTTGGAATAGCAGAGTTAAAACAACACAACAATTAGCTAAAGCAGTAGTAAATTCAGATGCAAAAGCTTTTGTTACAATCTCTGGAGTAGCTTATTATCCACCTGATGGAAAAGAGTACACAGAAAATGATGAATGTGAAAAATATGACTTTCTGTCAGGTAATTTTTTATTAATATTTATTTATTTTCTTTTTTAATAAAAATGAAACCAAATTAGTACTTATGCTTTTCATATTTTAGAATTATGTCATGAGTGGGAGGCTGCTGCAGAACTGCCTAATAATTGTCAACCAAGACAAGTTACGATTCGATCAGGTGTTGTTTTGGGTAGGACAGGGGGCATGATTCAACAAACTTTTCTCCCTTTTTTCCTTGGACTTGGTGGTCCCATTGGAAGTGGTACACAACACATGCCATGGATTCATATCAAAGATCTTGTTAATTTATTTATTCATACATTGGAGAATGAAAATGTGAAAGGTGTTTTAAATGGAGTGGCACCTCAGGTTAATATAAGCATTATTTAAAATCAAATAAAAGTATATTCATTAAAATTAGACAATCTAATAATTTTATCATTGTTTTGTGCAGCTTGTAACTAATGCAGAATTTACAAAAGCATTTGCATCTTCCTTACAAAGACCAGCAATTATACCTATTCCAGCATTTTTCTTTAACACATTTTTAAATGCAGAACGAGCAAAGGTATGAGTGTTAATGTTATGAGATTATTTTATTTTGTAATTAATTTGATGTATTATCTAAATTTTCAGATTATGCTGGAAGGTCAGAAAGTTATACCTAAACGTGTCTTAGAATCTGGTTTTAAATTTGAATATGATACAATTCAAAAAGCTTGTAATCAATTTGGAGTGCTATTTTACAAAGAGGCCTACTAATGAAAAATGCCTCCCTAGTCCTATATTGTAAATAAAATTTGTTATGCAAGTTAAATTATTAATAAATTTAGAAGAACAGTATTATGTTTTATCAAAGTTTTAAATAAAATGTTTATATAAATGCAATTTGGTAACAAAAATTAATCTTTCATTTCTGCTTTTTTAATTACACTATTTAATGTTACTGTTTTACTATTTTTATATCCTTTTATTTTGGTATTTAAATTATGAAATGCTTTGTAATATCTTAAATAACTAATACTTATGCTTATAATTGATAAATTAAATATTTATGTAAAAATTTACAAGAATTCTTTATTGTCGGTTTATAAAATTAATCAAATGTCTGATTTCTAAATTACAATATTTATACTATATTTACAAAAGACAGTTATTAAAATATAAATAAGTAAACTTACATAGCTAAACTATTTTTAAAACTCCATTTTCATATCTAGAAAAAAAAAGAGTAAAATTATTATCACGAACTTAAATAATAAACTAAGAAATTATGTAAATATTCATCTTACCACTCTTTTTCAATTTATCTCCTCGTTGTGAATTTGCAAGACCACTTAGGAATTCTTGAAAAGCATGAAGTGGTTTGTTCAAGCTAGTTTTCTTATAGTCTTTTATTCTTTTTACATTATCAACTGATTCTCCTTGTTCAGTGATTTCTTTTTCATCAAAAGCATTAATTTCATTGATTAACGTTGTGATAGTAGGTACATTATCAGGATCAAATTGTTCCACTACTTTTGGATTGATAGGTACACAGACTTTGCCAGTCTTTGGGTGAACAACAAATGGAGATTTCAATAAGTGATTCATTCCTTTAGTTACATTTATATCTAATCTTGGGTAAGCATACTGAATCATTATTTCACTAATAAGGTGAGGTGTCCTACGCCACTTTTTAGATCCCTGAAATGCAATGACAAAGTTAAAAATGATTATTATTATTTCACAATATTATAATATGGAATTCTTTAAATAAAATTACTGACTGATTGGATTTGATCCTTAAAAAAGCTTGAAAATGCTTCCCATTTTTTAACACTTGTTGAGTGCTTGTCCAGAACTGCTTTTGCTTCAGCTCTAAGATCATCTTCACCAAGCATTCCTAAAAATTTATTAACTCTTTCTTCTGTACTTAACATGCCTTGCTCTTCTACACACATTTTTACAAAATAAGGCTCTATTATGTCAACAGCTCTCCTATAAGTTATTTATATATAAAATACATATTCTATTGATTTTTCATAATTAAAAGACTTACTTAATGGAGTGATGCATTTTCCGTATTATTTTTACTTTCTTTTTTTGAAATTCTCCACCAGTTATCAATTGTAAATAATGAGCAACAGCCTTTCTACCATTCTGTGTTAAAAATCGAGCTTTTTTATCACACACCCAACAATGAATTCCTCTTCTTCCAGAGAATACCCACAAAATATTATCAAATCCAAAATCATCTAAAATAAAAAATTAAATTTTTATTTTACATTTATAAAATTATTGATTGCAAATGAATTAAATACCTCTTAAAGCAGTATCTAAAATTTTAACAGCTAATACCATATATTTCCAACATTTATTACAAACATCTGCACCTGTACAGCAAGTTCTTACTTCATCGTAATCTGTCATATCAATATCAATAACAAGTTCTCTTTGAATAGGTTCAAATTTGACTTCTCTTCTTTTGTGAGATGGTCTAAAAATGGGAAATGACATTATATATTAATGCTTGTTCTATAAAATATGTACTCATAAACATTATTTTACTTACGCAACATTATAAACAGCACCAATATCTATTTTGTAGGGACACAGCCTTTTCATTTCGATTTTTAAATCTTCTACTTTGCTGAATGACTGGTATCTGATGTATATATCATCTCGTAAGGTGAAAGAAAACTCTCTACGAGAAAATGTACTCACTACAATAAAAATATTTGAAAATTAGTGATGTGATTTTTACAATAAAATATTTATTACTAGTTTACAATCCTTACCTTCACCATAACTTAACCATCGATAATATTCAACGTAGGGAAACAACCTAGTATAATACAGAGGAAGCAAATCTGCTAAGCTAGCGTCATCCATTATTAAATAACAATCAAACTTAACAGAACGAGTTAATACAGTGTACAATAACTTTTCTCAAAAATCAAGGTCATTCGCAATAGTGAAAAATCGGATTATCACCAAATTTTGTGAATTTTTACACTGGAATTCTATGAAGAAACACGTTGCCCGCGTGCACTAACGTTGATGCTTTCATTCATTGCAAGCAAATTTTGCTTAGCTAAAGGCCAAAGTGGCGGGAAAATCAAGCTCAAGTTAGGTCAGTCACGATCCTGACCAATCGCGTATTGCGCCAGAATGATATAGGCGCATTAAACTCATTGACGGTCGGTAAGGAAGATTTTCGACGTGTTTTTCTTGAAATGTGTTAGCTGCAGTCTGCCTGACAATCGTCATCCTTTAATTATTATTACCGTCTCAGCAGTCTGCATCGTTCATCGTTGACTCGTCAGTCGTCAACGTCGTCACGCGCGCGCGCTCTCTTGCGCCGTTGTTGTTTTCGTTCTCTCGAGTGCATGTCAAGTGTCGTTCGTGATTGTTATAATCGCACCAAGATTGCGGAGCCTTTTTATACGGATGAGGATGCGAAAGAACGCAGGAGTCGAAGAGCTTTCGTCGGGGTTGAGATGCCAGAAGAGATTTCGTGCCGAGGAGGATAAGAGGGCGGAGAAATTAGGTTAGGACGACCGCAAACGACGACGACGACGATTTGACGGAAGCTGCTCCAATGGATAATGGTGTGTGCGATGGATTCCCATCTGTTTTCAGATGCGTTGACGATTTTTTTTGTTCTTTTTTTTATTTTACTCTAGTTTTTTTTAAATATTGTTTGTTGATATTTTTTGTTCTGAAATATATTTAAATATCGGGTCAAAATTATAACTTGTTTTACGCTTACATATTTTCATCATGACAAATTAGTTTTTGTTTTAATAACTCTTGTTGAGATGATTTGCACAACTGTGTTTCCTGCAATTAAAATATCATTTATGAATGAAAATATGTGTCCATTACCACACTTTAGTGAAAGCCTAACTGTAATTTTGATAAGAATATACCTAGAGTCAACAAAATTTTTTGATAACCTAAGTGCTATTATAGTATAGAGAACAGAGTAGATGAAAAATAACTTTATTTCTTTTTAATTGTACTTATTACTTTGTATTAATAATTTTTTGTATCTGTTACACAATTTTTATATAATATATATAATTATTAAATCAAATTATTAGTAAATATATTTACTTTGTTTTATTATTTAGTGCTAAGGAAAGTTAAAAAAGAAGCCATCAAGATGAATGGAATAATTCCTGAAATGGAGCAGATCATCAGTCAGCTCGAAAGAGGGACTATAGTTACCAAATTCTTTCCTAGAAAGAGACCAGAGAAAAAGACTTTAATGATACGTCGAGAAACTAGGCAAATCGTTTGGGCCAGAAGTACTACATCTCGTCCTTTTGATGGCTCATGTAATAGTTAATTTGCTTTATGATTTCAATTTTCATTCTCTTTTATGACATTTTTATGAAAAAATTCATTTTTTTTAGTGGACATACGAGAAGTTAAAGAAGTAAGAATAGGCAAGAATTCAAAAGACTTTGAAAAATGGCCAGAAGATGCAAAACGAATAGATAATTTAAGATGTTTTGTTGTCTATTATGGTTCAGAATTTAGGCTGAAGACTCTTTCAATATCTGGTAATTTGCAAAAAAATATTAACTTATATATATTTTTAAACCTTAATTAAAATTAACATTATAATTGATTTTAGCTTTAAGTGAGAAAGAATGTGAATTGTGGGTTAAGGGACTTAGACATTTAGTGCAAGATACAATATTTGCTCCATATCCTTTACAAGTTGAACGATGGCTTAGAAAGGAATTCTATGCAATGGAGAATTCTCGCGAAACGTAAGTTATTATTAATTATTTAATACTTTTTGTTATACTATTTTTCTAAAAGAGACTTTTTATTTCCAGGGTGAGTTTGAAAGATGTCAAAACTTTTCTGCCAAGAGTGAATTGTAAAATACCAACAAATAAACTCAGAGAAGTTTTTCAAGAAGTTGATACAAGAAACCGCGGTGAATTAGGGTTTGATGATTTTGTGATACTTTTCCATAAACTTATGTTCGATTCAAACGTAAGTAAATTACTACAATTATAATTTAATTTATTTGAATTTTTATTTGGATTGAATTTGAATTAAATTTCATAAAAATGCTATATGTACTTCACTTTATTACAGAATTTATCAGACTGGACTAACTTACTGTGTTACTCAAAGACTGGGATGACAGTGACTCTGCAAGAATTTCAAAACTTTCTACTTGCAGAGCAACAAGATTCTTTAGGAAATAATGAATCAGAAGTTTCTCGTTTTATTCGCGAATATCTGCAGGATCCTCAAAGAGATGTGCAGGAACCATATTTTTCTTTTTCAGAATTAATAGATTTTCTATATTCCAAACAAAACGAAATTTGGGATTGTAAATATGATCAAGTCTTCCATGATATGACAAGACCTATGTCTCATTATTGGATTGCTTCTTCACATAATACGTAAGATATGTTGGACTGTGGACTGTTAAATTTTAAAATATTTCTTATTCAATTCGTTTTTAAACTGACTTATTAAAAAATAAATTTTTAGTTATCTGATGGGTGATCAAATTAGTAGTGAAAGTAGTTGTCAAGCATATGTTCGAGCTTTAAGATCTGGATGTAGATGTATTGAATTGGACTGCTGGGACGGACCTGATGGAATGCCTTTTATATTTCATGGACACACTTTGACAACAAAAATAAAATTTTTAGACGTAATTAAAACAATTAAAGAGCATGCCTTTGCTACTTCTGAGTAAGTTTCGTCACCAAGCTTATACCATTTAAAATTGTACAATGTAAAATTAGAGGGAATGATTTGTTTGTTCAAATTTTAGATATCCCGTTATCCTGTCTATCGAAGATAACTGCACGCTGCCGCAGCAGCGAAAGATGGCCGTAGCCATGCAGGATGTCTTCGGGGACATGTTGCTGGTACAACCGGTCGACAAAAACGAAACTACTCTACCCTCGCCTTACGCTTTGCGTAGAAAAATTTTGCTAAAGCACAAGAAGCTCCCCGACGGTGTTGACGAGAGCTCATTTGTCATTCGAAATGATGATAGTAGACAAGAAATGGATCTAAGAAATTCTGTTAAAAATGGAATCTTGTATCTAGAGGATCCTGTTGATCGAGAATGGAATCCGCACTTTTTTGTTTTGACAGAGCAAAAACTATTTTATACTGATATATTTTCTAGAGCGCAAGAAACAGAACCTGAGGAAGATGATGAAGCTGTTGTAAGAAATCCAGGCGATGTATGATTTTATATAATTTTGAGAACTAAAATTTAATATTTTCTTTATTCAATTGTTTATCGAAAAAAATACCAATTTTTAGGGGGTACCGAATGACGAATTACATTTCGGCGAAATGTGGTTTCACGGAAAGCTGGCTCGTGGAAGAGAAGAAGCAGAAGAACTTTTGCGAAGATATTCGCAGTTGGGAGATGGAACATTTTTAGTAAGGCAATGCGTTACGTTTGTTGGAGATTACTGTTTATCCTTTTGGAGAAAGGGAAAAGTCAATCATTGTCGTATAAAGTTAAAACAAGAAATGGGTCAAACACAATTTTATCTAATAGATACGCATTGCTTTGATAGTTTGTACAGCCTTATAACATACTACCGCAACCATCCATTGAGAAGTCAGGTGAGAAAAGTTTTATGAATATTCTAATTTCACATGGGAATAAATAAAACTTGCAAAGTAGCTTAGTGCTGGCTCTTTGTCTACTAACTAAAAATATTAAAAAAAATTGAACATCAATGCCAATAGCTTTCAATGTACAGTTACAGAGTTTTTGCATGTACATACAATTTCATTTTCAAAATAATTTTCGAAAGATATTATAAAAGAGATAATACAAAACACTTTTAGATAATTATACAACATTAATTTGTTTCAAAATTACACTCAGAAGCATTACAACAGTCGACGGGTATAAGGTAACTAAGTATGCTTTGATATTTACCAGTGTACCATTTCGTTGTTTTGTTTACCCTTATTAAAATTTGATTGCTTTATTTTGACATTCTAATTGTTGTCCGTTTACAGTCCCTTTCTTATATTTTTGTCCTAAGTGATTTACAAAATATGTATTTTGTTAGAACCTTGTTTTTACACTTATGGTACACACTTGCTAAGTTACACTAAAATATACATATCACTTTCTACAGTTGGTTATTACATATCTCCAAATGTGTTGTCTAATTAAAATTAAATAATATTAGCATGTAGTATCTATGTGATTTTTTTACAGTATTATTTATAATTAAGAACATAATACAATGAAAATAAATAAATGAAAGTAATTTATATTTTTCAATGTTTCTCATTGTATTCTGTTAAAAAATGTTTGTTTGTTAAATTTAATGAATAAGTTTGTTCCAATATTTTTTGACTTAATAAATAAATAATTTTATCGTAATTTTATCGTTTATTAGGAATTTTTGATAACATTACAAGAACCAGTACCACAACCAAATAAACACGAGGAAAAAGAATGGTGGCATGCTGAGTGCTCCAGGACACTTGCTGAAGAAATGTTAAAACGCATGCCTACAGATGGAGCGTTTTTAGTGAGACCCATTGAAAAAGAAAATAATTCTTATGCAATTTCATTCAGGTAATTTATAAATATAAAATAGTTTCGTGAAAGTAATCATTGAAATTTTCTGTTATTCTCTACTTATAATTATTAATGGTTTTTATTTGTAGGGCTGAAAATAATATAAAGCATTGTCGAATTAAGCTTGAAGGACGATTATACACAATAGGCACTGTACAATTTGAAAGTTTGGTTGAATTAGTTAATTATTATGAGCGACATCCTTTGTATAAAAAAATTAAGTTAAGTTTTCCAGTCAATCAAGAAATTGTGAGACAGAGAGGTTTGGTAAGCTAAATTTTCAATATAATAGTTGCAAATTGATGAATTTTTTTATTGAATGCTTGTAATTGTCGGTTAATGTTTTTAGGATACTGATGATGGTTCAGTGTATGGAATCCCAGGTTACATGGATCCAAGTACTTTTGTTTCAAAAGTTACTGTCAAAGCATTATATGATTATAAAGCAAGAAGAGATGATGAATTAACTTTAGTCAAACATGCTATAATCACTAATGTAAATAAGCAAAATGGAGGTTGGTGGAAAGGTGATTATGGTGGTAAAAAACAGCATTGGTTTCCTGCCAATTATGTTGAAGAAGTCGAGCAAGATACTCAGAATGATGTGAGTTACTGAAACCATATTATTATAATCTTTAATCCATGAGATTTACGTATTTTTATATATGAGTTCAAAATGTGTTGAATTTTTTTCAGTCATCAGATTCAATGCTACTTGGAAATTTACAAAAAGGTTCATTGGATATAATAGGAGCAGTTGTTGAATTAGCTGTGTCTGATAGACCTGGTTCTGAATGGATACTTCGGATACAAAATCCAAGTATGTGTTCAGTGTTTGAAGCTGCAGCACCTTCTAAGGAGGTAGCACTGGAGTGGGTACAAAAAATTCATGAAACTGGACAAAATGCTAGTGTCAGAGTAAGTACTGCAATAGTTTGAAGATATTAAAATATTTTTTTTAAATTAATTCTTTACTTGTCTATTATGTAGGAAAGTCAACATAAAGAAATGGAAAGAGCTTGGAGGATAGCAAAGGAGATGTCAAATCTTATAGTTTATTTCAGATCTGTGGCTTTTAATGTAGAAAGACTACGTGCAAAAGGTTTTATTTTTAATGAGATGAGCAGCTTTCCTGAAACGAAAGCTGAAAAACTGATGTGCCAGCAGGAAAACAAATTTTTCTTGCGCTATCACCAGGTTCAGTTCAGTCGCGTATATCCAAAAGGGCAAAGAATTGATTCATCCAACTATGGTCCAGTACCAATGTGGAATTCAGGCTGTCAAATGGTTGCCCTAAACTATCAAACTGGTGACAAGCCCATGCAGCTCAATCAGGCTAAATTTTCCGAAAACGGTTATTGCGGCTATCTGCTAAAACCGGATTTTATGTTCCATGAAGAGTTCAGTCCATATGATAAAAATTCATTGACTGGGGTAAACAGTCTCAAAATTACGTTACATATAATTGGAGCGAGGCATTTGAGTAAACCTGGTAGAGGTACTGCCAGCCCATTCGTGCAAATCGAAATCGTAGGTGCTGATTATGACAGTGGTACTAAACTAACAACTAAAACGATAAGTAAGTTAACAATTTTAAAATATTTTCTAATATTAAATGAATTTTAAAATATTTTCTAATATTAAATGAATTTTAAATATTTTCAAATGATAACATTCAAATATTATTTAATTAAAAAATAATTTTATTTTCCAGCTGATAATGGATTTAATCCTATGTGGAATGAGTCGTGTGAGTTCCTAGTAGTCAATCCATATTTAGCTTTACTTCGATTTGTTGTACAAGATGAAGATATGTTTGGAGACAGCAATTTCATTGGTCAAGCAACTTACCCTGTAAGTATTAGTTATAAAGAATTTATTATAATATTAAATAAATGTGTACATAAATAATTTATTTCCTTCTTAAATATTTTTGTATGTAACTTTTACTTATTGAAGCTTAACATTCATGTGAAAAATATTTTGATTTTAGGTTCGTTGTTTAAGAACTGGCTACAGAAGTGTTCCACTGAAAAACAGTTACAGTGAAGACCTTGAATTAGCCTCTCTCTTAGTGCATGTTAAAATTATTAGCTCAGGTGTAAGTATCATGAGATAGTAAGTATTAATAATTCTGCATTTTAATATTTCGAAAAATACTGATCAATCATTCCTTAAAAAATTATTCAGTTTTTCTTTAATTGAACAAATTTTTGTTACAATCATCAAATATTTAAAAATAGTTTTTAATTTTTTTAATAATAAGATAATATAATTATTGCAATAAAGACATTAAATTTAAAAATTTTCATAATAAGAGACAATTCGTAGTTTGAAAAATGTTTGATAACTTCATTTATCTGTAGTACAGATCTATTCTTTGTGATTGTCAAAGTATTTTTTGAAATTTACATCAATTATTTTTAACCCGAAAAATTAACAATGATTTCTTTTTTTTTAGGAATCAATGCGTCATAATACTCTAAACGCTCAATCCAGCATTCTGAATTCTCGAATGATGAATAGAGGTTTACAATTTGCTGGGAGATTACATGCCTAGCAAACAAATTCTAGTACAATTTGTTTACCGACATACTTGGTGGTATGCTAAAGCGCAATTATAAATCAGTATAACCGATAATTTACGATAATTATCAATTTATAACAAAGAAACATTGTTTATGTAGTGAAAAAAATTTCTCTTAATAGAGAACTGCTGATGCGCAGAAGAACATTAGATTGTCTCTAAAGTTGCTTTACTGCAAATATTTGCATATGAGCAAATACGTAAATTTTTTAATTTCTTATCAATTTCAATGATATTTTAACTTTTCTTTTTGATTAACTATGTATTCTCATAATTACATATTTTATAGTTATAAGTGTGTATTTTAGATATCTTATTAGATGAGTTTATGTTAAATTCAGCAATATTTTTATGTAGAGCACAGAGATGCTTTATTAAAAATAGAAATACTACTTAGCATACTAGTCCTACATTTTCACTGAAACTGTGTTTTAAGAAAATCGTCTTCCATGCTAATGTTTGAAAATAATTTTTTTTAAATAATAGATTCTTTTTAAGTATTTGCTCATATGGGCTTTTATAAAAAATCAGATTGTTTATTGAAAAGTTTTAATACTTCCGTATTTTATAAAGAATTATTTTAAAAGAATTTTATTTAAAACTACTAAGTAATGACGTAGTAAAAGTAATAATGAAGTGAAGAATGATATATATTTATTTTTAAGAAGTTTTACTTTGGAAATTTAAAGTACTATTTTACATAGACAGACGATTATGTTATACGTATTTTTATACAAGAAAAAATATTTTGTACTGAATTTATATATTTTAAAGTGAATCACTGTGTCACTCAAAAGTATATTCTAAAGTATACGAACTATTGACATTATTTTGAACAACCAAACATAACATTTTTATACATATTATTGTTTAAGTATGTGTTTTTGATGACTTATTATAAGTAGGAAGTTAATTGTAATCAATTATTTGTGATTTAATATTACAAAATGATTTTATTGTAATCCACATGATTATAGTTTTGTTTTCAAATCTTCTTGAAGTTTTAAATCATTTTTCATAAAAGAATTTAAAAAATATTTTAAAGCATAAAGTTATACCAAAATGTTAATCAATTAGAATAAAAAAAACACATTAAATTTAAGTTTTTGTATTCCCAAGGGATAATTTTAAGTGATTCTCATTCTTTCATTAATAAAGAATTAAACGAATTTTTTACTTAGATAGACATGAATTAAAATTTGATTTGGTATTGTTAAATATACACCATTATACTTTGTAATAAATAAAAACTTTTGTAAAAATGTTAATATTGATTTTTCTTCACTTTAATTTTCGTTATCAAATCGTAATTACCCTTTTTTCGAATATACATATTATTCTAGATACATATTCGATAAGATCTTGTATGAATTAGAATTAAAGTAAAAATAACAGCAACAATAGTGTATGTGTGTTTCAATCGGAATCCAGAAATTCATTCAAAAAGTCAAGGACTACCTTCTTTTTGATAAGAGAAGCATCAATCGCTGTTGACCACGAAGAAAGTATCTCTCTCATCAACCGCGCGATAAGAGAAGCATCAATCGCTGTTAACCACGAAGAAAGTATCTCTTTCATCAACCGCGCGATAAGAGAAGCATCAATCTCTTGTTGACCACGAAGAAAGTATCTCTTTCATCAACGGCACATCTCCCGAAATTATAAAAAAAAAATTCAAGGCCAAAAGAACTTTTGCACAAACCGCGCTACGATGAAACCCCAGAAATTCCATCGCAATCAAAGCTCTCGCAGCTGCATATCACTACGCGCACATTATAATCGAATAAAACCGCGATTGCTCCGCATACACACGTATCACACAACAATAATGACAGTCACGAAACCCGCTCTGCACTCTCCCACCACCCCGCGGATACACAAGGCTCTCTCGCGGGCCAGGCAGAGCCGTTATCCAGCGCGCCGATGCTGCTTGCCTGGCTGGCGTGTTCGGCGACCGTCAGTCGCTCCATCGCCGCGTAGGCGCGATTGACATTTTACCCCGCGCGCGTCTCCTCTCTACCTGACAGCTGTCCCTGTCGGCGGCGCGCTCGCGCTCTTGCAGTCGTTTGGCCACGGCGACGAGAAGAGGACATACAACAGATCCACACGTATACAGAGAGGATCTATACACGGCACACACCTCCACACGCGCGAGTGCCCCGTCGTCTATCGCGCGTACCGGGCACCGCAAGTACCCAACTGGGAGTGGCGCCTGCTAGGAAAATCGCAGCTGCGCGGAAAAAGCATCACGTCGCGGTGCTCCCTGTGTGTCGTGTCTCCTTCGGTGCATATACAACACCAGTGCGCGTGTAAGATCAGAGTGCGGGGAGAACGAGGAGCTGCTGCTGCTGTACGACGCGCGCGCGGAACGAGAGAAGGTGAGTGACCCGAAAAAAGGAAAACGCGCGCTCGAGTGAGAGCGAGTGGAGCGGTGGGCGTCTGCTGCTGCTGCTGCTGTGCTGCTACGTGTGTATATATCGCGGTGATATATAGGTACGCGACGGGCTGGCTTTTTTCGTGCTCCGATAAAGAACTCGCGAGCGAGCTCGTGTTTTCGTGGGTGTGCTGCGTAGGCGCGTTATTATGCATACCTATTATAAGTGTGTGTGTGTGTGTGGACCAGTCGTACTGAGGCTGGTTGGTACTCCCGCACTCGGTATGTATAAGATTGTGTGCGTGTTTAACGTACGTACACGCGTACGCGCCAAGGTCCGTAAACAATACAGGTGTGGATGGAATTCGGAGCTTGAAGGATGAGTGAGTGGCGAACGGGTGCTGGAAGGGAGTTGAGAGAGAGAGAGATGCGTTGCTGCTCTCCAGCACGTCTGTGTACGGCACTTTTCTTCTGGGAACAGTGCAGATGCATCATCAGGGAGAATGTACTTGAGCATGTGTGTGTGCATACGTGTGTCATGCCAGTGACTCTGTGTGCATGAAAGTATGGAATTATGGAGTTTACGAGCGGTTGTTCTTGTCTGGTCGTGTATTCTTCCTCCTTTGGATGATGAATTCTTATCTGTGGATATTGTTGAAATATTTATTTATAAATATTGAATAGGTTCATGATATTTGGTGGATAAATTTATTTTCCAAATAATTGAAACTAAAATTTATATTATCTGGTGTTAAAATTGAAAATACAGGCGACACAACTTTTAACAGATTTATCACTATTTTAATTTGATTGTGAGAAGAATTATTGTTATTTTCCTGCTGAAATATTGTACTAGGCAGTACAATTGCAGTTCCTATGCGCTATCTCTGAGGGAGCCTTTTAATGAATTAAACACATGTTTCATTGTGTTGATGAGTCATGGGTGGAAGTTAAATTTGATAAAAACATGAGACAAAAAGCATGCAAAATTGATAAACATTGAAAACAAGAGATTCTACTGAAAGAAATCTTGTAAACATAAATCAGAACAAGTTGAAAAATAATGTTTAATTATATTTTCTGCATACTTTGACAAGTTAAATACTATACAAATTATTACATAAAAATATATTATACTTGCATATATAAAAAAATGATTTGAAATAGTTTGTTAGTAGTTCAGTAGAAGAATGCAGTATGAAAGTATACCTTCACAGGTACAAAAACGAGTTTGAGTTGTAATGATATATCAGAAGAAAAGTGCTCCTCACTAGAAAATTGTTGAAAGTCAGCTAGAAAGTTAAATTTATGAGTTTGGCGGATTCATTGGTAACAGTATTCAATAAGACATGCCAAAAAACTTCCTTTTCTTCTAAGAATTCTGTTATTATTAACAAAAAATAATGGTAAAAAGTAAATATTTTCATCATCAAAGCCTCAAAGTCACTTGAATTTTCATATTGTGTGCATTTTACAATTCATAGTTGGTACTTTTTGATACACAGCTACTGCAAATTATGTAAGCAGTTTTGTTATTACACAAAATAATAATTTTGTTATGAACTTGTCTTTCATAACACTACTGATAATTTTGAAAATATCAAACAAACAGTTTTTAAAAATAAGTGCACTATTTTCCTTATCTCACAATTAATTAGCAGTAACAGTGTATCCTAGAATTTGAATTAAATTTAACATATGCATAACAATCCAATTATTCAATAATTACACTGACATTGAGTAACATATAAGTATACTTAATTGCTCTCTTTATTTCTCTATTTCTATATCTTATTAATTTATTCCCAGTATAGCCTTTATTCTACAATTCTTCCTTTTATTAGAGCTGAAAGATATATTAAATTCTGAAGAAAACATTCCTGGAATTCAGAGAATCCTTTAATGATCCCAAACATCATCATATCTATAATATTTCCTTCCTGCAGCTCCCAGGCTGAACAATCTAGTTCCACCTTATTGTATATACCTGCCACTACACTATTTTGCTGAAAAGTGAGTTTACTCAATTGCATTTTGGGAAAAATATCTTCTATCTTGTGGGAAATCTCCTTACATAATCCTGAATAAGACATATACGCCGGCTGAGCTCCCGCTTCTTACTTGTATTCTTCTACTTCCTTTGAATATATATAAAAGGGTATACTTCGCCCCGCTACATCGGTAATTTTATTGTAATTTTCTGCGTGTGTATCTAACTGAATAGAATTTTTATTCAACCAGTCCTTAAAAGCTCCACCTGCTACTATACCTGAGATGCTTTATAATTATAATCGAATGTAAATGTCTCATACATACATACAGTAGATGTGATCTTTCTCAACAACACGAATAAATCCCAATTAATGAGTTTACATCTTTTTCCATCATTACATCTTACAATAAACAACAATTATTATCAATTATCGCAAATTTCATTTAAACAAAACCAGCATTTCAATGAACCTTATAATTTTATTGCCTGTAAATGAACTAACAGCCGCCCTACCTGTCCATATATATCGTTAAAAACTCCATTACCATAATTACTCTCTCGCGGCACGACCAAACTTTTATTTGCAAAAACCGCTGTACTTACTATCTAACGGAAAAACTGCGCTCGAGAAGCTTGACGTTTAAAACTACGGAATAAAAAAGTTGCGCGCGGCTAATGATTACTCACGATTATACACACGCGAGCATCAGATTTCCCCTCTCGATAAATCCACGCATATAGGCATGTCCATCTCGCCACGGCGGCTTTTCAATTTTCTAATCCCCGGAACGTGTTTCCATGCCGCTGCGTAGGTGAAATCTCCCGCTATACACGCTCGCGTCCATTAGCATATCACACACACACGTATACTTTACACACTTTACACACGAGGAGGAGAGCAAAAAATAGGCGAGAATCGCGTCGAATGTTTACGGTCGAAAACCCGGGACTGAATGAACGGGAAGTGCCGCATTGTCCTGCCGCGACCCCGAGAATTGCGAAACGAGGAGCCTGTGTGCGTATATATATATCCGTATTATTCCACGTAATTAGCGCCGGAACACCTGTATGTGCGAGCGCGTTGATTTTTTTTTTCGGAAGATGTATGTGTATACACGTATGTGGGTGTATAGGCGCGCGCGTTTGTGCTATTGTGTAAGAGGCGAGCGTGGGTCGCTGCTCGATGTTTTGTAATGTGTGGATGCGGATTCTTCGTCGGGCGATTTTTTTTTTTAAATTCGATTGCTGTCTTTTTTTTCGTGTGGCGAAAATTGCGATAATGCCGGAATGGCGAAACAAGCTTTTTATATAGTTATAATTGAATAATTGGGGAATCTTAGAGAGCAGTTAATTTTGTAAAGATAAACAAATTTTTTATATTTCTACACTATATCGTTGCTACATCACAAGTAAAAGAAATATATACGTACGTAAAATATTTTTAGAATACAAAACGTGTACGTCCATGTTTCATAGTGCTTTAATAATATTGACATTATTGACTCATACATTGTTGATGTTTTCTCTGATAATAAAGTATTTGTAGAGTACAAGTAGTTATAAAGTTTGACTGAAATAATTTCGTAATTTCAAAGTGATTGTATATTCCCCGCCTGGAGAAAATCGATGGCTCAATATCAGTATCCGTCTGTTTCAATTTACAATTACTTATGAAAGCCTCAATTTGAATATATTCACAATTACTTGACTTATACTCCTAAAAGTGTTCATGCCATTAAAATACTTTTCAAAGTGCATTCATAACAAATCCACCCAGAAAAAAAATTTAATGAAATTCCACCCAGTTCACTCGCTCCCGATGAAAATTTCCGCCGATCTTATCTCAATAATATTCGATGCGCCCGCGTTATTCACAAGTCGCACTTTCATTGGAAAGTTCAGCGACAGAATCTAAATTGAATCCCCTGGCAACGCAGGTGAATTTTACTTTCATACGTGCAGCTTGCAGCTGTGAGCTTTTTCGAGTATATCCGAGGCACGTTCCACTTTTCAAAACACAGATACAATCTATACACACACACACACATACACACACACACGAGCAATGCGACGAGAGAAAAGCCTTTCGTCCGCCGATACTGCACGTTCGCTGCTGTTACTGCTCCGAATTCAAGAGCCGCAGCGTATATATAATTGGGCACAATTTGCTCTCGGAATTACACTAAAGGCCCGGGTTTTAGTGTGAGAGAGAAGGGAGAGCCGCGCGCAGGAATTACGCTGACTTTCGCTTTGTACAAATTCGTATAGTTTGATGGTTAATTCGCTGTCGAAGGCCGGCCCTCGGTCGGATGAACTCATCCGTCGTCTATACACATACACGCGCGCTCTCGAAAGTCCGTACGAACAATAAATCCAAAATTTACATCTGAAAAAGCGGCCTAACAATGCCGGAATCGTGCGTTCCTACTCATAACCACGTTATCGGCCACCGCCGCTCTCTTATTGCGCATTAACTGCAAAAGAAATAGTAAAACATTTTTCAAAAACACTCGCAATACTTACACCACCGTTGTTCGATCGTTCCAGAAAAAGTAAACGACCGAAATCGCCGCAATCCGATACTTATACTTACTTACTTACCATCGTTGGCGTCGTCGCGACGCTCGACTGAGCAAATAAAAAAAAAAGAGACGCGCATCGGATATCCAAAGGCGCTCGCGCAGAGGTTTAGAGAAGAATGCGCAGTCGGCATATAATCGTAAAAACGTTATAATCTGTGTCGTAAATCCGCGCCCGCCCGTAGCCTAGATTATACGGATGCGCGTGCACTGTTTTTTGTGACGGGAGCGAAAATTCAGTGTGGCCGTAGTTATAATAGTTGCCGATCTTCGAGTCGCTGTTATATCGTTTTTATCGATTTAAAGGCTGACAGGGTTTACGAGGATCGTTGTAACTTGCGCTGTGCGGTTTGTGGATGGTTGCGACGGGTGGAAATGGGTTAAGAGGGTGTAATTGGAAAAGGGTCGATTTTAGAAATGGCTTTTCTTCTTTTATTTAAAAAAAAAAACGTGCAAAAACATGGAAATTGGTTCATCTTGGAATGCGTATTTAGTTTTATATATAAACGTGAATTGAATATGCTATACATTGAATAACGATAACCCAATTACACTAATTAAAAAGTCACACGCAACAAACCTTTTCAATATCAATAACAAGTGATTTCCTATTTCCTACATATAAATGAAAATACTGAGCAATACACATATTACCTTTCCCCGATGTAACATAAACTACACCTACAACATTCAATGTTCTCTCGAATATTTCATCCGAATTCACGCTCCACATACTACACGTGTATACCATAGTACCAATAAATTCCTCCCCTCACGTACTCCCGCGTAACCCACCCTTCACTTCGACACAGCACGAACGCGAAAAAGCGAATCGACGAGGGATCGTCGACACAGGTCTTGCCCTTCTTTTCTCTCGAGTTGTGTATGTGTGCTCGCCTCTAATAATACCCAACTATCAATTAGCTAATGGATCGATCAATCAATTACCTTTTGTCGTCGGAGGAAAATGGCAAACGTATATATATATATTTCCGCGGTGTACGGTGCTAAGTGATTCGGTATAAAAGACGTGGCGGTTGCTCGGCCTTGAAGCTGTTTTATAATCGCAGGGAGGAGGTTGAGGAGTCATTACGCGGAGAGGTCTTATTTCTTCTTCTTTTTCTGAAGGAGCTGCTGGAAGACACGTAGGAGTTGCATAAATAGATTCGCGCGTCCTCTGCGGGGAAAAAGGTTGGTTTTCTTGAAACCTCGAGAGTAGGTACATGAAAAAGTTAGCGAGTGTCGTGGTCTCGTGGACGTGCCGCGGGAATCGTAAATTGTATATCGGATGGAAGTAGCCGTATATATTTTAAAGTGAAAAGTTACTCTCCTCTGGAGTATATGACGACCGTTAACATCGATCTTCGTGGAAACGACGGTAAATTTTGTGTATAAAAATTTTACGTACGGGAAAGCACGTATGTAGTGTAATTTATATATATTAAAACCGCGTTTACGACAGAATTTATATACTTTCGCGGTAATTTTTAGTTTGCTCTCACACAATTAAACATGTACCTAGAAAATTATCCCTAACCTACCCCTACAGCTATTAATTATCCTTATCTCCACAATACGCATCTATACCTTATCCAGAAACCTCCACCGCTTTAGCCTTCAACTCGCACTCGACCACCCCAGCCATATATACACTGTTTATTCATTTCCCGCGGCCGAATATCACTCCGCTGCAGCTCGTTATACCCATCCTGTGCTGCACTACCGCCGCATCCTGCACATAGTCGCCGCGTGGGAGAGAAAGCCGCGCGCTCGCTCGCAGTTTTCCCATCGCTGCACGCACAATGGGTGTCGGTGCATAAAGTGCATACTTGTATATATCTCACACACGCTATATATACCAAGGTGAGCGCCGTCGTAGGTAGTCGTCCCAGTTATTGACCGAGCGATTGACCTACACCTGTGGCGCAGTTTCTGTTTACGAGCCGCCGGGGAGAAATTGCTCCTTTTGTCGCGCGACGCGCGATGCGACACGCTGGTAGTGATACCTTACTTCTTCTTTTTTTGTTGTGAAAGCGTGGTGCGGAGAAATTAATAATGGAGGCGGCGCGAGGAAGTGTTATATAGTGGAGGTTTTTATTTTTTTTATGTAAGGGAAAAGCTGAAATGGTGATAGGAGTGGTGTATCAGTCGTTGCGGCAGGGTCGGTTTATGATACGAGCTATGATGTTATGATACAGTCGGGATGAATGCTAGTTTGTTTTTATTATCATGAAAACATCAGCTGGTGTTATTTTGCTGAAAATAGAATTTAGGTTACGTTCTTTCTTTTATAAATGATGAAAATTGGTAAAAACTCACTATTAGCATTTTGCAAAAGATTACATGTAATAAACTATTTTGATTATTAGTTAATAAATTATTACTGTTTTGCCATACTTTTCTCGTATGAAAATAAATAAAAACTAACAAATAATTAAACATGTAGGTAGTATAATTTTTCGGAACATTTCGGTTAGGTTAAGCATTCACCTCCTAAGATGCCTTATCTCACCTTAACGCCCCTTAAAATCCATCAAAGCTAATTTCAAACCCTTAATTTAATGAAAACCGCAAAGTGATGTTGTCGACGAAACATACCAATGCATCTTACTACATACATGTAAGATGAGATGAATCGCGGTGGTAATTGATTAACGTACACACCTGCGTGTGAACAAGGAAGTATTTATAGAATTGTAATCAGCCACGGAAGCATTCATGGCT
>JAPYZO010002098.1:0-10485 GCA_030522905.1 Torymus flavipes
CTTTGACGTTAAAACACTGAAATAACTGGAATGCATAATTTGAATTGTTATCTTATATAAATATTGAGGAACTGAATTTATTGTACCATAAATTCCAATCTTTGTAACCTAATTACCACTTTGTAAATAACCGTGTATACATGCACGAGGATGAAATATCAATAAATTTTCCAGAATCTTTGCATAATGCAATATCTCGCGTATTCCAGCATAAATTATACATTATATCATATTTACATTAACGTATGTGCATCCACATTTTACAACGAAACCTTTCACTTACAAATTATCGCTAAACCTTAAACGCAAACCTCAACACACACTACAATTATCCACTCCCAAAAATTTCAATTTACCCAAAACCACGCGCCCGATAACTCGCCACCCTGTCCCACAAAAAATGATCCATTTTCCGGGCTCGCAATTCGCAGCGCGCGCATTCATGCATTTCTACGTATCACCAGCTCACAGCCTTATCGTCATTCGCGGAAATAGCCAGCTGCAGGCTTCCCCTCTATCCTCTATTTTCTTTCGCGCCCGGGCAAGAAAACCCCATTGGCCGGCTGATCCCTAAGCCGATTGTCCGACTCTGCAGTCGAGATTTATGCGGGGCCAGGAGGAGGGGCTGGAAACCGCCGCCGTTTTGCTTTCCGAGCGCTACTCTTTCGATTTCGCGGATGCGCTCTTTGTCTTAGAGGTCTTTTTTTGCTGCTAGAATACGTCGATGTGTATATGTATATGCGCTGGCGCGCGGAATGGAGAATTATCGGGGAAACGCTCGCGTGCGTGTGCGGGGGAGTATAGGAGGAGATACAAATCGCGGCGGGAAGTTGCAATCGAGAGCCGTGTGCACGAGAGGGGCGTTTGTTTCGCCGGTATATTGATGCATCTGGGGGCTGGGTCGGCGGATTCCTTAACGTTTTCCGGTTCGAAAGTCTGCTTTGAAACGGGTATTTATTTTTATTTATTTACATGTTGAATATTTGAGGAGTGATAAGTCGCTTACTGTATCGGGCGTATTGGATATTCATTGTTTTATATAGTAATGTACTATCAGTATTTGATAATAAAAATTTATAAAGAGTGAATATCCATACTACGACTGTCATAGAGACCACACAATAAGGATTTATCTAGGTATAAAATTTTGAAATAGAAGAAATGGGTCGGAGAAATAACGGAAACGTTGAGAAAAGTATATAATTCGATAAATATGAGTAGAAAAGTCAATATTTCATCCGACCTTCAGTAGTATATATAGAAATATCGAGGTTTTCGATATTATTTTCTTTCCATACTGGTAAATTTTTAAGTTTTCATAAATTCATTATCATCATATCAACTTCGAGTTGTCTCTCAGTACTAAAACAACAACATTTTTCAAATATATTCGGAACATCGAATATCTCTGATATATCTTTTGACAACCCAATCTAAATTATACAAGCGCGCTAGCACAATTCACCTAAGTGCGATTATTTCCACTAGTATGAATCTGTTTCCGCCAAGCACCCAAGCAGACATCTCTATTTATATAAGTGTATTCCATACGGGCGTGTGCTTTGTTCGCCTTGTGTATCGTTAATCGCAGCGAACCGGTTTTTTTTGCCCATACATTCGAACGCAAGAATTGAGCTGGTGGTTTCTCGAATTTAGAGCCTGCGGCCCGCCTCTCTCGCATGGGCGAATGCATAATTCGTCGAGGAGGGGAAGAAAGAGAGAGAGAGAGAGAGAGAGAGATAAATAGTTTGCGCGCTCGAGAGGCAGTCGAATTTGCGGCTACGGCTCGGCGCGTTCTTTTTACTTTTTTTCTCGGCTCTCTCTCTCTCTCTCGCGTGCGCACCGAGTCGATTTAAATGTAAAGTACCCGCCGGGTTTTCTTTTTTCGTTAATTCTTCGGTGTGCTGGTGGGGATGTAGAGATTGGGGAAAATAATTTGTTTAAAAACGGATTGTCGGGGTAGGGGCCTGGATTATTTTAGCTCTGGGTTTATGGGAGTTTAGTGCTGGGGCTTGAATATGGAATATATAAGTGTGTTTTAGTGAGAAAGATTCTACAAGTTTGAAATTCTTTTAGTAAAGTATGGAGAGAGAAAGTTAACGTTTATCTGAAAATTGTAAAAATTTTATTGTACGATAAATCCTGTTAAAGAAATGATGAGCGTTCTTTCCGGTGATTTAATTGGCTAGTTACGATTAGATGATAAATTTGTGTATTATATTATAGGAACTAAGAATACCAAAGAACGCGGACACGCTTTGGTTTTTCTATACTAAAAAAATCACGAGGTGGGAAAGAAAATAAGCGTATGCAGAGTTCCTGGAAATTTTAGCAATGATAAAAATTCTATATGAAATTCATTTTGTTTTTCGGACAAATATCTTTTTTCTTTTTCTACGAAATTAATATTTAAAAAATTTTATTAACACTCAGAAAAACGATCCTTTCGGCTTGAAATAAAATTTCTGCTGAGAAAATCTTTATGCCACAAAGGATCCACTACAGAAATCGTGATTTACTGTTGCAAGATAATTTCTTCTTCCATAGGAAGATATTCTCTTGGCCTTATTTACAAGAAGATCGTTTTCTGAGTGCAGGGTAAAACCAACTTACTGATACGTGTAAAATATTATTTCAATAATTATTTTCAGAAAATAGCGTATTACTACAGCATATAAGATATAAAGAAATAACTCAATAGTAGGTATGTTATAAAGGTTGTTACGGATACATATTAATTATAAGTACTCAAAAAGTAGAAAAAAAGCGTTTAGGTAAAATCATCATTATTGATTATGTACATACAAGGTTGCGATTAGTTCGAAAAATAAGAAAAGACTGTTGCTAAGAAGAAGCCAAGTTGTTAATTTTGTCGTTTGTAGTCAGTCGTTGCGTAACCTTTGAATAATGTGCTATTCAAGCATCAGAATAAACGAAACTTTGAAAGCATTTTGTGCTTATTAATTATATTTTTTAATTACCCGCCGCAAATTCTGTTTTGTGAGGAACAAAGGTCTTTCCTAGAAATTTTTTAATAAACGTCGGAGTATAAAGCAACAAAAGATGTAAAACGATGCCAGATTATTTAGGACATAGTTTACATTGTTTTAAATATTATTAAAGTAAAAAGTATTAATAATCCGAGCAAAATTCTACGATGCTCTCGCAACATTATTCAGTTTTAGAAGTCTTCAAAGTGGGCGAAAAATTTTCCCCTTGGAATAACAACAATGAAGGTAGGTCAACGAGACCTTTTTTCGGCAGGAAGTTTTGAACTTTTCTTCCCCGCGAAACATCATATACGCTGCTACGCACGCTAATTGCGGTAATTGGGGGTTTTTAAGTGTTGTATAACACCTAATCAGTTCAATAAATTAAATCATAAATGCAGTATTCAAGCAAATTTTTATATACTTCGATACTTTTGAACACCGCTCACAGATAATTGTTTAATATTTATCAATAAATATCTAATAACAACGTTCAAGAATAAACGAGTAATCGAAACCAATCGGGAAACGAGCATCCGCGAAATGTTCAAATCTCAAAATGCATACAGTACATACATAACGTTAAAATTTTTTAATGAAATTTTACTGCAAGAAATAATCAGTACCCATTACGCACCACAGTGACTTTTCCATCGTAAATTAAATCCTCAGTTACGCCATATACACAGTTCAAGCAGCAAACCCGCGGCGACCGATCGAAGCAAGACAATCGCATTCTCCTCACGCACGCGTCACGTCCCCGCGACAATGGCGCTCGTAATTTCGCGCGATAACGATCGCCTATAGAAAATCTTTCGCCGCTCGCGCGCACACTCGAAAAGCGCCGCGCCTAATAATAGGCTTGAATGGGACGCGCAAACAATTTGCCGCCGTCTCCGCATACGTTTCTACACCCAGACTGAACTGGAAAATATATAATAGTTGGCTACTTTCTATCAGCAGCCAGAGAGAAGTTGGAGAAAATTATTTTCGCTAATCAGCTGGTGCTCTTCGCTAATGAAGTACCGGACGAATCGTTTCGCAATTATGCCGCTACTTTATTTCTCATTTCTTTCCAAGGAATTGGCGCGCACTCTTGGCTATACGGAGGGGGATTGATTTATGCTCTGAATTAACATTTTTCGCGCCCGTACAGGCAGAGAGAAAAAGTTTAAGGTCGTTTCTCTTCTTGAAAAGTGGAAATTAAAAATTTTCAACGTTATACTGTTATTATTGAATTAATCCAGAAAGTATATAGTATGTAAGCATTTCAAAATTAATCGCGAGATGAAATATATGTCGAGAAAATCGTAATCATCGATATCCGAAGCCTTGATTCAGCAATATAATCTCATCAGAGTGCCATTAATTTCCAATGGTAACTCCCGTACAACGGAGCCATCAAAGGCGCCCGCCACAGACTACGTTTATCGCCTATACCGACTGCATATTACAAGACCTTTCTCGAGCTCGCGCGCACTCAAACCTCCTAACACCCCGTAACCAAAGCGCTAATGCCTCCTTTACTGCAACCCCCATCGCGGCCTTTACTGCGCGCCGCCATTATAAAACAACCCTCGCTTCCTTTCCCAGAATACGCTAGTACAGCGGGTATCCTAGGCAACGAACGCGCGAGATAAAGCGCCAGTTAATTAGTCTGCACGCCGTTTAATAATCCGTTCGATTTCCAAGCAGAGCTAGAGGCAGAGAGGCAATACGTCAAGGCGCTACTTGTTACAATTGCGATATGAGACGGCGTCGCCGACGGCGGGTACGTGCAAGCGTGAGAGTGGCTTACAAATAGCTTGTTGTTGTGACGCGGAGAGAGAGAGATGGTGAGAAGAGGAGAGCGAGAGCGCGTCGGATGCTCTGTGTTGTGTAATGAGCTGAGGGAGAGGTGCTCTTTCCGAGAAGCAAATGTTATCTGTGAGCACGATGATGGAAGCAAAGGGGTTGATTGAAATTGAAATATTCCGGGAAGTGTAGATGCGAGTAATGAACGGTAGGGTAATTAAGGGCTTGTCTTGTGGTTGGGAGAATTTTCTTTTGGTGAAATATTAAAGTTGTACTGATGCGATCAGTGCATTCTGAAAGTAAAAAAGAAGGTTTTGTCAATTAAAGGTTGATAGTTGTATGAGGAAATTGCGATTATATAATGTCGCGTTAGTTCGTGACATTATTGTGAACCTTTTCATCTCTTATTTTATATTATAGGAATAATTTTTGAAAATTAAAAATAAATGATGGTTATCGAAAATCTGAAATTATTATATTACTACGTTATAGCTATAAATAGTTTTTGACGATATAGTAAAAATTTGAGGATTAATTACTAGTCATTATGGTCACCCGCAAAGTTTTTCAAGACTTACATTTTCAATCGCTCATTTTGTTATGATTAATCCAAAGATAGCAAAAAAGCTCACCATTATCGAAACCATTTCCACGTACGAGATAAAAAATAAATTTCAACAGCGTCTTAGAGCAATGAAAACGAAAATTTATGACCGACTCAGCAGTGCGCTCGCACTGGCCGCGTGTCTGCAGCACTGTTATTTACTTTATCGAGTGTCGGGAAGCACTTGGCTCGAGAGAAGACATTCGTTTTTACGTACTCTCACGATCCAGCCCACGCGAACACACACACACACACACACAGTCGAGAACGGAATCTCATCTTCGTTAACAGCCATCTCGCGCGCGCTTATACGGGGCACTTAACTCGAGAGCGAGAGAGCGAGAGATGTAAACAAAGAATTTATTTTCATAGGTTATACACGGACGATAGAGCCGGATTAGTCCTCGAGAGAGAGAGAGAGAGAGAGAGAGAGAGAGAGAGAGAGAGGGAGAGAGGATTGGCCTCATACGAGACGACCGGACTCGAAATTTTGTTTATTGCACGAGTACGGAGTGGGACGTTAACGGCGAATTAGTTCGTTCGGTCAGCGGAGAGAGAGAGAGAGAGAGAGAGAGAGAGAGAGAGAGAGAGAGAGAGAGAGAGAGTATAAGGTAATATCAGCTGGAGTTCTGCGATCGTTCTGTTAATGGCTCTATAGGTGGAGAGGGAGAGAGTAACGTACGCGGTATGGATTTCGCGGGATTACAATCTCGAGAGCTGATATCTTACGATTTAGGTCCCGAGAGTATAGTATGGGTACATAAGGTGTGGGAAATTCAAGGTCTATATATCGTGGATTTATAACTTTATACGACATCTCGAGTCATTATTTTTAATTACACTTTTTCGCGACACTATACGGTCGACAAAAGTCGCATCGCCTTAATTTGCTAAAATAAATATAGCGTTAGAAATGGGACCATCAATTCCCGAAGAATGAAAAATTGCGCTCTCGCGCGTGTCCGGCTCGAGGGGCCGTTTCTCAATTTTCCCCTGACATTAACTCTTGTTGAGTTAAAACAACGTATTTCTCGAGTGGAATCGATTTTTCATTTTTCATATGTTCATTACAGAAAGGATACGTTAAGAGAAGAAAGGCTCTTTCCGACGGGGGATTTCTATTCTTTTAAGGGTCATAACTAAAACATCGCCGCAGTTTTCCGTTCGAGTAAGAGAGCGCAAATTGTCCTAATGTAATCGAAATAGCGAGCTTTCGCTGGGAATGACATTTGAATTGTCCTCGTGTAATTGTCGTGGCTTTTGCGCCGTTATGCGATGGGATTAAAATACTAAAACTGGAGTGTGTATTAAGCAAATTACATTTCGTACTGACGTGATGGTCGAAAAATTTATTTCACCGTAAAACGGTTTAAGCTGTCGTACAGACACGTTGACTCTGAAAAGAAATATAAAAGTTTTTCATTTTATTGGAATTACTTGAATGTAATTGTCTAAAATATTGCGTAAAAAGCATTTTCGTGAAAATCTCAATCATTCAATCAATAACAAAAACTCTACTTCCACAACGAATCGATAGCTCAAGTTCTAAACAATTCGCAAACTAAATTCCCACCAGGGATTTCTCGAAACTAAATCTCCCAAAACATAGCCATATCATCGGCAAGCAGCGTGAAAAAGGACCAACCTCCCGATTAAATCCAAGAATAAACTACCTATCGACGAGGGGGCCCACCGCTGATTAAATCAACGAAATGCTCACTGATTCAGTCGTGGTACCGATCGAGTACCCACTCACGACGCGACGATACGTATGCGGACGAAAGAGAGAGAACGAGAACAGCTGCAGCGGCAGCAGCAGCAGCTGTCGCTGGCCTACTACCCTTTCCATCTCCCTTCCCCCTCCTCTCACGAAGTCAAGGTTTCTGGGGTGGCTTCCGGCCGCTTGGCCTCCGATTCTCGCCTATCTTTGACCGCAACAAACTCCCTCCCTCCCTCCCTCCCATCCCCCACACTCACACACAACTGGCGCAAATTCGAACGGATGAGCGGAGCGCGCGAATTCCCCCGTCTGTCTGTCCTTTTGTTTCGTATCCCCCCCCCCCCCCTTGCTCTTTGCAATTTAGCCGTTCGCGTCCTGCATTCATTCATCGATTCCAGAAAGGGGGGTGGAAGCGGCGAGAACGAGTGTTGGGCGAGTTGAATTTTTAATTTTCAATTTTGCGTTGCTAGGGGTAGGGGGGGGGAGAGATATGAGGTAGTGTTTTCGCGAAGAGTGATTGAACGATGCGGCGATTGCGTATATATGTGTGTATATGCGTACGTACGCTGGTCATTTCGATAGCCGAGGTTCATTTGTTTATGGAGAAAAGAGAGAGTGCGACGGTTTAATTGACTTCGCCGACACGCGTGGTACTGGTACTGGATTGTGTTTCCGTGGCTCTAGGTTGACGGAGTGGCGTTTAATTAAAATTAAATTGCTATGGATGCAGCCGTGTTGCAGCATGGCGTATTGTGTCCCGTGGCCGTAGGCGATTTAAAAACGCGGGATTCACGATGTAAGCGATATTTTGGGGCAGTTTGGTTCGGGCGAATAATGTACAAGGGCAAATAAGGGAATTTTAGGCGATCGGTGTATACGTACACTGAGAAAAAAAAGCAAAATTTAATAAAATTTATTAATAATTTTGTAAAAGGAGAATGACAATAGACGCACAGTCAGTAGAGGGTTGCAGATGATCGTACCAAACGAATCCTATTAAATGGAGCTAGTAAAAATATTAAATTAAAAAAAAAATTTAATTAAGGGAAATGAGTGGAAAGTTGAAATAAATAAGGGTGAAGTTTGCTAAAATAAGTAGAAAAATCGAGATTTCATGAGACATTCAGTAGTAAAAATTGTAAAAAATAACTTTTAAAATATTTCCATATTGATACACGGGTAAATTCGTATGCAGATGCTTAAATTTGTATGGATTGTATGTGCTCCTATTAGTCTTATACATTTCTTATTGATATTTGGCTAGGGCACCCGTGTGCATTCTTCATTACTGTACTTTTTGATAAAGCCACCACAGACTGCAAAAACGTTGCCATACTTTATATAAGCAAATTCTGCTAAAAGTATAGGAAAATATACTATAAGTATTGTAAATTACTGCAAAGTATGAAAATTTTTTGGGTTTTAACAGTCTCTGGTATTAAAATTAATGTAAATTTCTGAAATTTAATACAAATTTTGAAGTTTTATTACAGAATGTACATTAAATTTATCTTTAATTTCAGAAAATTTTCAACAGTATAACTTTATCAGACAGTATAATAATTTTTCCAAAACTTTTTTCTCATTATAAGTAGATGCAGGACGAATATAGTCAGACGCGAGTTTTATGCACATACTTTAATCGATTTCCTTTTCCAGCTCTCCCTTCTTTACAGCGTCGACGAAGAATGATGCACATTTTAACTTTGAAATAAACGCCTGGAATATGTTCTGGAAAATATACAAAGGATATGGGAATTTAAAAAAATAAAAGTCGTATAAGAACTCGATACAAAGTGAATAAAGGCGCGGATACGAGTGTATTCAGTCAGACATATAAGTTTTACGGAAACGTAACTTAGTTTATATAGACATACTATATATATAAAATTTAACTTTATTTAGTTTCCGAAGAGTAATATTATTTATATAGAGTTTTACAAAAAAGCGATATTGAACGGCTATATCCCCTCGAGACTTGAACGTCGTAAAGCATATAAAAATGACGTTAATCCGTCAGGATTTAAATTGACTATTGATTGCAATCATTTTACAACGCTGAATTACGGACGAAATTCAATGACCATTGCATAATTAATCTCCACAATCTATCTACTCCAATCCAATGAAGCACATCGAGGGTGACGATGGAACACATGGCGCTAATGCGATGAATAAAACGAGAAAAACAAAGGCAGCTGCCGAAAACGCGTCTTGACAAATCGTCCCTTACTTTCCCTCCTTGCCGGGCGACACCATCAACCGGCGATAAATCTATATCTCCATTCTCACCTTATTACTCTTTCTCTCTCCCCTCTCGAAAAACGCGCGACAAAAGATGAGCAAAAAAAAGCGTAATCCATACTCACTTTGCGCGTGGAAAAACTATACAGCGCAGTGCACGGAGGGACGGCCGGAAGAGAATGGCTCGAAGAAAACAAATCGAGAGAAAAAAGCGAGGCGTAGAGAAAGAGAGACGGAAAACAAACGAGCGGGAGATGGATTGGAACAAGGTGGATTGGAGCGAGAGAAGGTCGCTCGCGTTTTGTGTGCGTGTGTGTGTGTGTCTGTGTGTATAGACAAGAGCGAGAGGGACATGAGAAGAGAGAGAGAGAGAGACACTACTACTGTACGCTGGAAGAGGGGGGCCAATGCGAGAGACAGACAATCGAAAGGGATGGAAAGTGCCAGGGCTGCGGGGGAGGAGAGTAGCTCTACCGGAGACAGAGACAAATGTGCGAGAGCGTAGGATTTGTTTAATTGCGCGGTTTTTTGGCAATTTCCGAAAATTCGGAGCCGGTCATTAGTGCGCTAGGCGAGCGCAGCGTCGGTCTGGGGAATTTCAGATTTTTCTTGTGTCGGGAAAAATGCTGCCCCCAGTTGGGGGAGGAGGGGGGGGGCAAGGATGGAAAACACGTGGAATTATCCAATTGCAGTGAAATGTGCTAACCAGCGTACGTGCGCGAAAAAGGGAATTAATAGCGTGCATATAGGCATTATTTAAAAGTCTGTATCTTGGTCGCGGGCGACAAGCGTTGTAGGCTGTTGCTGTGAGATGTTTTTTTCTTCTTCTTCTGAAAATAAACTCGCCGAGCTTTGTGAGGGGAGAAATCTTCTTGATGAAAGCAAAGTGTCAGTGTACGAAAGCAGCATTTTTTCTCCTCTCTGCGCGCATCTACCCGCTCATGTCCTTTATATCCGATGACTTTCTTCGACGGGAGGAGAGAAGAAAAAAATTCTTTTGAAAAAATTCGTAACATAATACAAATTCATCCTCGGCAATCCTGGTCCATTCATGCAACTTTTTTGTTTTTTGTCTCCGCTTCTCGGCTCTTACGCCGTCTCGGTCTCTGTCTCACTCTCTCTCTCTCTCTCTC
>JAPYZO010002099.1:0-15545 GCA_030522905.1 Torymus flavipes
ACATCTACGTTCCATACACTCGGCTTTTTATGAGGAAATGTTGGTAAGGAGAACGAAATTTATTACGGCATCAGTTGCAGTAACCACTTCTGCGTACTGTAAATTAATATACGGCTATTTTATATCGCAATTTTACGCCACTTTGCAAAACTTTTACTGCATGGCGTTTTTACTGCTCTTTGAGAAACATTTATAAAGTACAAGGGGGCTAAACTTTGGATATGCCATTTTTTTTTTATTTTCCGAAATTTCACAAAGAGAATTCGTATATATAGTTTAACGTTTCTTAAACGATTTTGAACTTTGCAACATCTTTTTCCATACTTCTACTTTGTAAATTGACTTACATGTATATAAAGCTCTTTAGAAATTCTGCTAGTTTCGAAGACATGACGAAATTCGCAAACGACGTTAACTCTCAAGTGATATATAGAACGCGAAAAAATCCCTTTCACCATTCTTACCTTTGCGATTTAATAAATTTTCAAAAAGTTTTTTAAAAAGACGCTGCATTCAACAAATTCAATTACATTTTACTATACAAGGTTGTATAATTATTATTAATAGAAAGTTTCGTAACGCGCGAAATTTTGCAACAGCGGGAGTAATGGAATACTTAATGAGTTACGAAGGGAAGAAGTTTTCCCCATTCGATTCAGAAATTAAGAGGGGAAATTATCGCAGATGCAAAGAACTTCAAGAAAATTTAAAGTAATCGAGAAGTAAGAAACGCAACTGTAGAAAGACGATGAAAAAAACTTGGGAAAAAAGAAAGGGATATTATATATCAAATGAACGCAAGAAAGTAGATTCCCATTGCCAAGATCCAACCGTTACGACTGGTGAATCAAAATTGAGTTCTCCTGTTCCGCCTCCAAGGACTTCAACATTAATTTAATTTCGCTTTCTTCGTCTCAAAAATTGTTCTATCTATTGAAAAACTTTTTATATCCTCCTCTCAACCCTCAACCTCGTATAAACTGTCCAGTTTACACAATTTCCTCCAGCAGCTTTAATTCCACCTTCTATCAAAAACTCTATATATGTACAATTCCGATGAAAGTGGCGACAAAACCCAAAAACACGAGCGTTGCGACTTTTTATGCCTTTTCGACGTTCAACTTCAAACCTTTGTAACTTTTGAAGGAATCAACATTTTTTAACTATTAAAAAACGAATTAAAGCTCTTTCTTTCTAGTTTTAATTTCTTTTTTGAAAAATAATGTAGAACGTTCCTGGGTTAAATGGCCGAGGTTTGAAGAGAAGGGCTTTTTTTGTCATTTTCTTAAAAAGTAAGAAGTTGCTGTAAAAAAAGTAGTCCAGTTGATGGACGCTGTACAACTGCGCATTTTCATTTTAGATATTATAACAAACAAGAAAAACCACACACCGAAAATTTTTCAAATCGTGTTTTCGGGTTTTGCCGCCACTTTCATCGGAATTGCACATATATACGCTGAAGAAAAGCGTACAGCAATCGAATCGGATTAGAGCTCAAACACGCTACTACTTTCCATTACCACTACCGATGCGTGTTCCCCACGTGCCGATTTCCCTCTCGAAAAAACTACCCTTCCATCCCTCGTCTCCTCATTACGCTCAGCTCGGGCAGCCGTTCCGGAGCGTAACCGCCAAAAATGCGCCTCCCTCAGCATTAGAATTCTTTCATTAAACTCTTCCGCACCCCCGAAACACACGGACTCGCGCCCGCTCGCGAGAGAAAGACGTATGCCCTTTCTCCAATTCTTTCGTTACAGTTATACCTCTCTCGTTTCCTCGTTATACCTCTACACTAGCAAAGCTCGCGAGAGAGAGAGAGAGAGAGAGAGAGGGAACCCTGCGAAGGGGGTGGGAGGAGGAGAGGTCGGAAGCGATGGGTGGAGGGGGCTCCGCTGTTGGTGGGGGAAGTAGAAGCGCGAGTGTGTGTTCGTGCGCACTAGGTCAGACCGACTGTGCGAGGGGGTTCAGAGGGCTTGACCGCCCACCTCTCTACCTACCCTGCGCGTGTGTGTGTGCAGCCGCACCTGCGCAGGTAAAACACTACTACCTACACAGAAGCTCTCTGTTTGAGCAAAACAAGAGGGAGGGCGCGAGGAGGGTGAACGAGGCTTCTTACAACAACGGTAGCCGTAGTAGTAGTAGTCGTAGTATCCGCGCTACCAACGTGGACTCGCCTGCGCGAGAGCTCGACGCGCGGCGGGGGATAAATAGAGTGGCGAAGCTACTAACGAGCGATCGATTCTGCCTCGTATACAATATATATGCATATATACAGTATAGTACTATAGTATACTACACCTGACACGCGCTTGCCTGCGACAGGACGCGGGCGCGTGCGGCGACGGCTGCCGGACGACTGCTGCTGCGATCGAGCCGTGTCGAGCGAACTATCGATGTAGAGAGAAGGGGGTGGTGGTGGTGGTGGTGAGGAGGGCGCAAGAAGAAGCAAGTGTGTAGGCGCAACGATCGCTGCTGCTTGTCTTTCTTCTCTCTCTCTCTCTTGCTCCTCGTGCATGTGCGCATACGCGCGCGCTCGGGTGATAGAGCGCGGCGGGCCGTCCTCGTCGCTCTCTCGGTCGCGGCGCGCAGTGCCTCGCCGACCGCCGAACGAAACGCACCCACCCCCCGCCGCGCCGACTGACTGACCGAAAGAGAGCGAAACACCGACACTTCTCTCTCTCTCTCTTTCGCGGGGCGCGAGCGCGCGCTCTCTGCGACGGGAAGGCCAACAGAGAGAGAGGGACACGCGCGCGTTCTTTGACGAGGCCTTAGTTGTTTTCTTGATACATACAGGCATACACACGTTGTTTGTTGGTTGTTTCATCATCTTCTTGTTGTTGTTGCCGTTGTTGCCGTTGTTGTTGTGTAGCCCCTTTGGTTATCTGCCGTTTTTTGGTTAGCAGCGTGTATATATACAAAAGGAGTAACGGGGGGGCCAAGGGAAGAACGCGAGTGAACGAGACTCAGGAGATGCCGGAGCGAAGGTTGAGCTGCGGTACGACGGAGAAGAAGAAGAAGGGGCCGAGGACGACGACGACGACGACGACGAGGACGACGACGACGACGGCGGGACCAGCATCGTCATCGTCACCGCTCCTGCTGTCGCTGTCGTCATTGTCGTAGCCCGTGTGAACCGAAACACCGTGGATATTATAGAATAAATAGAGAGAGAGAGGGAACCATAACCAAGTTGTTCTCTCGCGTGTGTCTCTCTATACACTCCTGTGCGCGCGCTCCGCTCGGCTCGTTGATCGATTATTATTCGCGCGCGCGTGCGAGAGAGGAGTGTGCTTGGCTGCTCAAAGAGAAGGAGAGAGTGAAGGAGAAAGTGATTCCTTCGAGCTACACGAGTGTGCCCAAAAGTTACTGTTATACACTTTGCTGTAAATATATATAATATATATATACAACATTATATATATATATTGTACACGTGTTGTTTATTCGAGAGAGCCTCGTTGATATAGAACGGAGAGAGAGAGAGAGAGAGAGAGAGTGAGGAAGGATAACACACAGTGAAACACGCGCCTCCTCCCCCCTCCCACCGCTTCATTGGATACCATTATTATTATACTATATACTCGTCACTTTAAGCAAGTATAAAGAACAAAGAACTACATGTGTAAGAAGAAGAAGATTTAAAGATTATATAAATATATATTTAAAAAGTATATATACGCAAAGGATATATATCATTATTATTATTATTATCATTATTATTACCATTAATATATACGTTGTACGCGAACGAAAAAGCATAGAGTTTCCAAAGGCCTATACGGTGTTGTTGTATAAAACAAAAAAAAACGACGAAGATATAGAATTACACACGACTGCGAGACGCGAGGTGGAGAGAGTCAAACGGACGGTGAAAAACGATCGTCGAGCACTTAACGAAGAACCCTCACACCCACACACATACGAGCATATGACCGTGCACCACACGCGTTTACCTACAAACACACATATACACACACACACACACACACGAAGCGCGTAAGTAGAGGGCTAGAGCCGTTTAGTCGCAAAGCTAGAGCACATACACGCGCGTAAAAATTGTAGTGAAGAGTCATCGACGACGACAAAGAAGAAGAAAAAGAAGAAGAGTAAGAAGAAGTTGTTATAGGATAGGCCATAGATGCATACATATAGATATATATATATGAAACTGACGACAACGAGTATAGCAAGTGAAAACCATCGTTGTTAGCAAGTTTAGCACGGCTTTTTATTGTACACAAGCAGCAGCAGCAGCAACCAAGTTGACGGGTACGCGCGTACATATATATACACCGTTCTAAACGAGTATAAAAACGCTGGTCCCCACCCTTCCTTCCCCCATAAAGTTGTTGTTAACCCCCCCGTCGCAGGATATCGGCCACAAGCGTCAGCGTGTTTGATACGAGAATATCTCTGGTGACAGGCGACCTATCGCAAGTGTTCCTTCCTCCCGATAGTCCGGCGGAGCAAAAAAAAAATAATACAAAGAAGATAAAGACTGCGTTTCGGTGCGTGTGCCGATACAGAGCCATTGTCGCCGATCATCCGACGACGACAGTTTTAGGATCAGCCAGCAGAAGCACAGCTCCCTCGTCAAAGAGAGAGAGATACGGATTGATTGATAGACGATGGCCGCGATGCCGGGAACTTAGTGCACTTATCTCTCACCCCGAGAGAAGAGAGAAGAGATAGAGAAGAAACTTCTGCTCCAAGGAAGAAGAAGGAGAAAAATTTCTTTTCACCCCTTCGTGAAGCGGCCGGCGGGCGACGACAGCAGGCAGCCATGGACGTCGCAGCCTCGGCCATGCTCGATGGCCTCAAGAACAATCGCATCAGCAAGCTCGCGCTGTCGAAATTCCTCTCGCAGAGCCTGTGAGTAGCACACAGTTTGTTTTGATTTCGCGCGGGGTGGGTGGGTGGGGTGTCGTAGTATATAGCATGGTCGTTCCCCCATGGCTGACGCATCGCAGTCAGCTGTGCGTGAGCGACTGCCGGGGGTTCAACACGGGATGTACACACAGAGGGTGGAAAATCGTTGTGTTGGAATGGTGAATGAAACGAGGATGATCGAAGGGAGTTGAGGATTGATGAATCGGTGGGGTTTTTGTGACGGGGTGGATGTTAGTTTTTCTTTTTTCTCTTTTTTATCGGAGAGGATTTGGAGATTGGGATAATGGTGTAATTGCAGAAGTTGCTGTATTTTCTTTTGTTGATAAAGGGGTGAGTAAAGGGTGAAAGGGTTGGTTGAAGTTACTTTTTGTTGGGGAAGAAACGTGTAAATAAAGTTTAAAAGTACGAATATTGTAGAATCATTTTATACTGGTATAAAAGCAATATGTTTGCCAGCGGCGCGAAGCATTATTCATATTTCGTGTCTTCTAATGGCATTTATATACACTTCCAACACGACCTTTTTTCGCGTTTTCCCCGCAGGCAATATCGATTGATTGTGGGTATTCCTCTATACATCCGCGCGTTTAGAACCAAACAAAGTTTGCGTTCGTGTACATAATTACGGCTATATTCCAATGAACTTTCCTAAACGACGGTTTATCCTTAATTGTAACGCTATAGTGTCACGTTAGAACGATAATTTCATTCTAATTGAAGGCAATAATTAAAGCCGCGTATATAAGTATATACACAAGGAAGAAAGTTCGATGGTTTTTCCACGAAACTTGCAGGGAATTGCCAACTTTCCCGCTATCGAGGGATGGGCTTAATAAAGAATGAAGTTTTTATTCGTTCGATAATTACGAGTTTTGGAGAATGTGCGCGCGACGAGCACGAGGAACTCGAAACTGGTGCGGGAGGCCGCGCTTCAATCGGAAGTGCGATTGTGTCACGTTAAAGCGTCTAATGTCCCCGCGCGCGGCCAACTCACCGACACGGCAGAAATGACTTTTCCATCGATGTGTCACTCGATGGCTCAAGGAACGAGTATTTTCTGCGGTAGTTACCACCGAATTTCGTTCGGTTATTAGTGGCAACAATAACGATTACTTCGTTATCAAACTTTATTGGTTGGATATTTATTATTATATTGAATTTCGAATCGATCGAGTGTAAATATTTGATTGGTTTTGAAGGTTTTGAATATTTTACTGCTGCTGTGTTGTAAAGATTTTAATAGTTTCAATTTTAACCGATAGGCGTATATAATATTCAGATGCACGGTTGAACGGTTGAAATATAAATGTTCCGACCTTAAAATAGTAAATTTATATTTAGTCCGAATATTGACGAAATTTCGCATTGATTGTGAGGATGTAAATATAAACTTTATACCGAACGAAAATATTATTATTGTAACTTATGACAAAAGGCATCAGGGAAACTTTTCACAGAAAATAGTTATATATTTACTGGAAAAATTGTACTTTCGCATTGATTCTAACGATAGAAATTTAAACTTTATACAGACTGAAAATATTGTTATTGTAAATTCTACAAAAGGCATCAGGAAAACTTTTCACAGAAAATAGTTATATATTTATTTGAAAAAATAGTACTTTTTAACAAAACCTCTAGATAAATGTTTAAAAATACCGTTTAATTTAATAACTCGTGCAATATCCATGATTTAAAATGGAGTCATTGAAATTCCGCACATTATTCTCGCATGGAGCGTCTATTTATTTAAATGAAGAAGATCGATTTCCATTACTAAAAGCGTCGTCCATCCATTACATCAATCATATTTAAAACATGCCGAATTCCCGACATAACTCAATAATCCGAAAACAAACGTATCGTTGAGTGCCATTTCACCCTTCGCCCCAAAACATATGGAGGTCATCCCTTTCCGCACATGGGAATTCCATCCTTCTCTTTTGCAAATCGCCTTATTACGCGCTGGCCAGTCCACGATAAAGATCGCTTAAAAAATTGAATCCGAGCCGACCGGCCGGCGATGCACTCTTGAAAATAATTACGCTGAAAAGTACGCGTACGCCGTCGCCGTCCCTCTATCCCGCGGGAAATTGAAATCAGATAACCGGCTGGCCGGGATACCTCTGACGTCGTGCTACTGATAGGATCGTTTTATGGTACATACACGTGTAGCCAGCATTATACGTGGATATATACCCTCGAGACGAGGGGGGTCACGCGCGCGTGGAATGGATTCAGCGAAGTCGCGTCTTTTTTGTCGTTCCTCTCTTTCTCGGCCGAGCTATTATGAGAGATCCAGAGACGTTGCGTAATTCCATTATAAAACCTTTCGCGGGGGAATTAGCCGCGGAACGCCTGGAGTAGTCGGCTACCCCGGGGAAATTTAATTAGAAAAACATTACCCTACGGTGTATACATGTGAGCGCGTGTGCCTGTGTTTGTGTTAGCTGGATATGAAAATTTGATTGGGTTGTTGCGTTTTTATGGGCGGGTTCTGAAATATTGGATGTATTTTTAAGGGCGGACAATTAGCCACGTCGCGGTTTTTGTTCTTCGTTGGGGTTTTCAGTTTTGTCCACTTTTAGTGTGTGTGTGTGTGTATAAGTGTAGGCATTGAAAAAGTTTTTTTTAGGATATTCGGGTCAGAATTGTTGTATTTTCGCAAAAGTTATTCTTTTGTTTGTTACTACTTTTACTTATTATATGAAATGATGATAGTATTAAGTTCATTTGAATAATTTAATGTGAAATAAAGCAAATTGAGGTATTAATATCATTGTGGAAATACTGTATGGAAAATTAAATAAACAACTTCCATTAATTATCTCATACGCAAAAATAAGAACAAAATAACAGAATTATCATATTTTCTCCTTATATGTACTATGTACGCTCATAAATAATTTTCATATAAAGCGTTAAATTATGATTATATGTTCTTCAGAATCAATTTTTGCATTAATTAGAATCGTATATAATGAAATGAAGTTCGCTGAGTAATTCAATCCCAAATATACAAATCTAGGTCAATACAGGTTCGTTTTTTGGTCCTTATTGTATCGAGTATTCCCGCCAGTTTTTATATCGTTAACGTCATAAAATCTAAACATGAATTATTGGTAATTTAAATTCCACTGTAACTTGATGCGGCAGTCAGTTGAAAACTCATATGTCGGCATTGTATCTCGAGCTGAATAATAAAACTTCAGGTTACGATTTGTGCCATAAATTATGCTGTAGAGGCAGTTACAGCTTTTATGTCCTTTTTAATTAAAAGTAATACAGCGTAATGGTATTACGAGATCTTACAAAAAAATTATTGAACAACGTTGTGTCTTCCCTGATGATGTGTTTGAATTAATTTATAGTTGCGTAAAATGTTGATTACCACGTGGGTGATAAATATTACGGTCATTGTTTATTTACGACAAAAACCAATTAATTAATATGTATATCAGTTATATTATTTAAGATAGAGAAAGGTCACAAGAACCTATAACTTTTTATAGTAACTCACTAAATTACTTTTCCAGTAAATTTATCTTTGATAAGATAATCAAGTTAATTTTCAATTTCAATTTCAAATCTTATCCACAAGCTGGAAAATTTAACGTCAAAATAATTACTAGCCTCTGATATAAAAATTTTTATCGCGATCCAGGTATTTATAATCCGCTCTACAGAGGGGCAAAAATACAAAGCTCTCGTGCGGAAAGGTGTAAAATTGGGCATTTATAACTCCTCGGCGGTGATTTTATCGTCGTATAATAAATAGCGACGGCCTTCTTTCTTTTCCGCTCGCGCGACTGTCGCCATCTCTTTTCGTTCTTTTTTTTCATCAAGATCTTAAACGCCGAGCTTATATTACTTAATCCATGCGGGCCGCGTTTAACGGTGAAATAGGCCTTTATTAGGCGCCTGTAAAGTAATTTTCTTCGTACGACGATACCGTCGGGGATTTTCATCGCCGCGGGGGAGATGAAAAATCTTGCTCGTCGTGCTCTCCAAGTTTTCACGCGAAACTTTTGTGCCGAGCGATGTTTCCGTAAATATCGCGGCGAAAATTTTTATTGACTTTTCACGCGTTTGATTTCGTAACGGGTGCTGCCAAAATGTTGGCTTTTCGAGTGCAGCAGCTCGGGATATATTGCCTCGATGGGGGATAAAAAGAGAGTGGGAGATTCGATAAGGTAGCTCTCGTACAGGATGGAATATGATTTATACAAATATTGGTCGTCTTATATTTAAATTTCGAGCTATAAATCTAAGTGTTACTCGATGGAACGTTAATAATGTGCGCGCGATAAAATTTATCTTGTTGGTAAATTTTTTTTTTTTTGTCTAGTTAAATTTATACGTTTGGAAGGACGTAAGTTTTATAGTTTGCGATTGTACCGAAATAGTTTACAGTACCTACGTTACATGTTTATAAATTTCTTTTTTATAAAAGAATACACCATTCAATTATCGCTTTTTGATATTTAATTATTAAATAAGAATTAACAATATGTGTACGTTATTCAAAGACATAATATTTCTACCGGGGAAAAAACACTTTTCCAGCAAATCTAACTTACCTCCGTGAATTCCATTCAGCAAGATTAAATCCATACTCTTATTATTCACAAAATATTCGCGATTCCTACAGCGCATGACTTGTCCGAATATTTTCTTCTACGACAAGACAATGACATTCGCTTTCGCCCCCCCCCCCCCCCGCCATCGTACTATACCAAATCACATTACTCAGCAAAACAAGAATCCTTCGTTCCCCAAACTAACTCACCAAACGTCAGCCCTTCCCTAACCCCTCCGCTCCACTATATCTTCCACTAAATTAAAAATAGTGAACAAAAAAAAATATCGCGTTATACAATCCCCTGATAGAACGCGACCTTAAAATACCAAATCAACGTTTACTCTCTTGATTTATAACTCGCCCTCTCCCCTTCCATTTCACTACTTTTCTTCTCCTACATTTACTCTCCAAATATCCCCGCCTGGGAGGACTTCAGCCGATATCGCGCTCTCAGACCTCCATTCAATAACAATCAAACTTAAAGTCAGAAAATATCGTGCGCGTGCCCTCCTACCGCCTCTCGAGTTCACTGCACTACGGTTCCCAGCTAATTCGATCCAGCCCTCCCTCCCTCTCACGCCCCAAAAGATCCCATAAAACAATATCTTTCCTAGCGGCCCTTCACGCCCGGCAATAAAAGTGACTCCCCCTCCCTTTCCTTAACCGTTAAATTTCCTCAATAGCTACACGTCGATAGCATCGCTGCTAAAAAGACGTTATGACGCTATCGAACAGGTGCACGCTTCACTCCCCCCTTTCAGCCATCGATTAATTACTTTTATTGTTCGCCAGGTCCAATTTGCGGGCGAAAACTTTGCGTGGAGGGGGGGTTAAAGCAAGTTTCGGGGGGAGAAGCGTAGGCTCGAGGTTTGCGGTCGCGCGTGGTTTCGCCCTCCGCGTCGGGTCACTTTTGATTTTGCGCAACGCGCGCAAGCAAGCTTTTGACGTGTGTGTGTGTGTGTGTGTGTGTGTGTGTGTGTGTGTTTCGGTAGCAGGCGTTTTGTTTTTGAAGGAGAGAGTTTGCCAGGGAAGCGGCAAGGTGCGATAGCGTGCTGAGAATGCTTTAGAGGAGTTTTCGTTGGGGGGGAAGTCCGTCGAGGTTTCGCGTGTATATCTCTGTGTGTGGCTCTGTCTGCGTGTGGCGAGGGAAGAGGGAAGAATCGTCGGTTGGTACGAGTGTGAGCTTGATATTCACTTTTGAGATGGTGCGCGCGTTTTAGTTTGTTGGGGTGGTGGTAACTTGCTTCGGATTGTTGTTCCCTGGAGCAAAGTTATTCTGTACTTCTTGTTAAAGTTTTTAAGGATAAATGTATGATAATACAAACAGTAATTAGGAAGTTGTGGAAACATCATCACTGAAAAGGAATTCGTGAATTTTGACAGCAGAGTCTTTGAAATTCTAAGTTTATTTAGTTTTTGAATAAAATTTCAATTACGCGGTACGCTACGAGGCTTGATTTATATTCCCTTCCTCTCATTATAAAATCGTGCATTTTGTTTCGATCAAAAGCCTTTCAACGTTAAAATAAAATAATATAATGTTTAATCTTATAATTTCATTGCATTTTTCTGAATTCAACCGGTATAACGGCAAGATTTGAACATTAAAAGACACATTCATTACGTATATATTTGGATGGATCTGTCTTCAATTTCAATATTATTTCAATTTGCATTCAAATGAAACGCGTCCTATAAATTACCTTACGAGCAGCTGTAAAATCTAAATCACGAGATTAATTTGTACCAGCATAGACATTGAATATTCATGTCCCACCTTCGCATATAAATTCATTAAAAAATATTGCAACACAAAGAATGCAAAACAATGAACGCGACTGAACCAAAAAATACATTCTACGTATTTCTTTTAAATTCACTAAAAAGGTATACAATTGCTTTTCCATTGTTCCCCAAATATATACTGCGTCCCTCACATTCCTGCATTCCCACACGTCCTTCTTCAAAACTTAATCCAACATTTTTCGGGAACCTCATCTCCATCACACGGTTTATTAACTACTCCCCCCCCCCCAGCTTCGACCGGCATTAATAAGACCGCCTAGACAGTCAGACAGACGTGTCCTCCATATAGTAGAGCCACCGCGATATGAAAATTTTACACGTGCTCAAACCTCATCGCGGCTAAAAGCTGACGTATAAAAATCCATTCAGCAGCAGCAGCCGTCCGTCGCGCCCAATATCAGTTAACCGGCAGTGCTCTGTGCCCGGCTGCTTTTATCCAGATTCGCCATGGCCGCGCTCGCTTTCTCTGAATGGATTGTCTCGCTGCTGCGGCAAATTTAACCGAAACTTTTTTCGCACAGAGACAGACACTCACACACATACGTATCTGGTCGCTTCAGCAGCGCTTTTCCGCCTTTTTAGATGTCTATCTCACTCTCGTGCGCGAGCGCATTTTTTTCTCTCCCTCCCGGGCGAGAGAGAGAAACGCGCTGAATTGTTTGCTTTGAATTTGCGCCGCGGCGAGTCAAACCGCCTTTGTGGTACCGCGTGATTGCGACTACGACGAGAGGAGGAGGAGGAGGAGAAGTGTGCGAGGAGGATTTTGTTTAACCTTTTAGAAAAAGAGGGAAGGAAACGCGGTCGAGCGCGCTGCTTCTGCTGCTGCTGCTGCTGCATTGTGCGCGGTTAACGAATGTTTGTGCGCGCGTGCCTGAACGAGCGGATTGCTTTCGTTTTGTCTTTTGAGGATTACGGTTTAATTGTGATTGCAGGAACGGTGTGAGCGTTTTTCTCCGGGCTGATGATGCGGCGATAAGGTTTTTACTCGGTAGGAGCAATTGCGAGAATTGCGCGAGTGGTGTGTGCGAGTGGTTGAGTGCGAGTGCAAGTGATATTGTTGACGGGCGTATGGAAATTTATAGGTGAGAATTTCGTGAATTTCTTTTTGTTTGGGTCGTAAAGTACGATTATAAGAGTATTGTAGAATAATTATTACAGAAATAATAATGTGCGGTTTATATATGTTTTCATTTCGGAATAAAGAATGCATTAGAACGTTTTCGAAATAGTAAGAAAAGTCAGTAGTCAAAGAATTACGAGGACCTGTGTTATGGATTCATTATTATATGAAAGTACATTTTTTTGTTTTTGTTAATAATCTTAATTGCATTGTTTACGAATTAACTTAAAGCATGTCGGATACCAGAATTAACTGACAAAAATTTTTAATTGATCGGAATAAAAGAAAAATGCAAAAATATGTACCTGTAGACGGATAAGAGAAGAAGCTCAACTTACCTCGTACAAGGAAAATTTTAAATCTGTATAAGACGAGAAATATATAGAAAATCAATTACACTCACTTGTCCTTTAACTTGACTCGTTAAGATTACACAGTTATAGTATTTCCGTTCTTATGGTGATATAATAAACCCTTATAGTAGTAGATATCAGCCACTAGTCAGACCTGCGCGGATATACGTTTTTGCGCTCGTCACGCCCTGCTTACATTCGCATTTAATTGACTTTTTACGCAGGCCTTTTCTCGCTTAGACAATAATGGATTTTCATTTGTTTTAACGGAACGAACATCGCGTCGTGCGCGGATGTATATAACATTTAAATAACGATTTTATTTAATTCACGTTTAATTAACTTTAATTTGATTTTAATTGGCCTACGTAATGACGCCACCCGAAAGAGAGAGAGAGAGAGAGAGAGAGCGAGAGACATAGAGAGAGAGAGAGAGAGAGAGAGAGAGAGAGCTCGTGAACGCGTAAAACCTTTACAAACGGCCGAGCGCGTGTTTCGCGCGCCGGTTTTTCGTGCGTCGCGTAGGCGTTTTTGCGTCGCGCGCTCTGTATAGTACGTAGTTCAACCAACAATGTGCTTCTTGCCCCCTTTGGCTACTGATATACACACAGTTGATATTTTTAATTGCTCTTTCTATATTAACTTCGTGCACACAATGGCCGAACGAACTTTGTTTATTCAACGAATTCTCGTGGATTTTTGCCGAGCCGCATGAGTTTATTCGGTGAATTGTGAAATAAAATAACTTTGAAACGAAGTAAAAACGTCGTCCCTACTCGTCGCAAAATCCGGCTCTCGAAAATTCCGGCGCTGCAGCCTTAACGAGTTTAATTCCAATTATTCAAACTACTCGGATATAAAACATGAATATTTGAAGTAATTACCGAATTTAGGCAAGCTCACCGGCGCGATTCCCGCGATTTTAAAAGATTCTTAAGACCTCACCTCACCAAAGTTGAAGAAATTATCTTTCCCGTCCGCTCGCTCGCGCCTTTCGAACTACAAAAGTTTCTTCTCCTCTTCCCCCGTTCGAGGAAGAGAAACTGGAGTAATCCTTCATACTTTAGTCGCAATGCACAAACTGAGAATGCCTTATTTAAGTGCCGCGAGGCGTGCTAAAAACCTTTAACACTAAAGGGGGGGTGTGGGAGGCAAAATTTTCGGGGGGCAGCCGAGCAAACATTCGACACCCCTTCTCTCTCCCTCTCTATCTAGCTCTCGTCACTCGTATATTTGTCGGGGGCCGCTTTCATTGAAACTTGGCAGGAAAGTTCGTCACAGTTTGCGCAGCGGTGGGTTTTAATAGTTTTAATAAGAAAAATTTTTTAATGGCTTGCCGTCCCGCGCCGGGCCGCATCGACGTTGTAGGAGCTTTTGTTTTTTGTCGGCGTGGTTTTTTGTAATTTGCGGGGATATAAGAAAGATGTTTTTGTGCGCGGCTCAAGGACGTCGCTCCGGGAAGTATCGCTTATTAGGATGGAATAAATTTTTCTTGCCATAAATAAACTGATTATTATATTATAATTACATTTATTTAGAAGAAAAATTCTTTAAATTACAGTATCTAAATGGAGTTCAAAATTTATTTTGATATTTTATGATGTGTAATATAAAGCTTTAATTATTCATTGAATATATGAATTTCTTTTTATTGTAAAACGACTCGCTTAAATAAAACCATAACGATTTTTTGCAATTCCTTTTATCTAAAATAAAAACTTATATCAGCTAAAATTAGTTTTCTTCTTAATAAATTTTCAAACAAAAAATATATCATTTTAATTACAAATTCTCTACACATAAACAAATTAGAGATGCCTAGACTGGTCAAAAGAATTATTAATAACAGTCACAACATCATCCGTCTACTTATACTACGAACAGCGCATAAAAATACCCGCTCATTACTGCCTGCGAAGCAGCCGCAATACCCGTGCACGAACATCATAAATCCCTCGACATTTTTCCCTCGACTTTTCTCCATTCTATACTCCTGAATTTCCCGTGTTCGCGCGCAACTTAAAAACGGAGAAAAGAGGCTCGGCCGCATAATCAAACGAAGAGCCTCTCCCCTCCTCCTATTCCATTCTCACGTCCGCGCAGTTACGCGGGAAAACCACGCGTGGACGACCGCTACGTCACCCCCCCCTCTCTCTCTCTCTCTCTCTCTCTCTCTCTCTCTTGCTATAGTAAAAAAATTAAAAGACATCTGCACGCGGACGATTAATCACTTTTTCCTTCGAGCGGAAAATACTCGCTCTCCAGTGCGGCGAAAATGTCCGATAAAGAATCCGGTAGGTGTGTCGGAATCGATAATTACGTAACGAGAGTGGCGGAGGACGAAAAAAGAGGGACTCTCTTTCTCGACACCGTCGCCACGTGCATCTTTCATGAATTCGCGTATTAAGAGCAAGAGAGAGAGAGAGAGAGAGAGAGACTCATCGATTATCGCGTCCTTTTTGCGCCGGGATTTATTTCGAGAGGGGTGTGGCAGCTGCCGCTCTAGTGTACGCGCGCGAGCTACTTGGTCTTTCGGTCTAGTGGCTCTCTTTTTTTGCGAGGAAAGAGAGGGGGCAAGAAAAGTTTCGCCGATCATTGAATTAAGTGCAACTTTACATCCGATAAAAGTTGGACGGAAAGGACCCGTCGCTTGTACAGCGCCTTTTTTGCGCAGTTGTAGTGGAAGAGGAGAAGGAGGGGTTCGGAAGTTGGCGGATGCGAGCCGCGGTATAGCACGAGGTTCGGGCGCGGTGGGGACCGGGATCCTTTTTCGGGCTATCGATGGAGATTTTTT
>JAPYZO010002100.1:3713-19371 GCA_030522905.1 Torymus flavipes
AATGAAATAATCTATTTCCAACTAAAACCCGATGGAATTGAATAATTTCAAATTTGTTTATGCAACAAACGTCACGGTTCAACATTGTACCTTTCACAAACTCCCATCGAATATGCATTATAAAAGCAGGATGGGCAAATATTCGAGGAAAATAAATTATTATCAATAAACAAAACGCCACGGGCGTGGTAATAAAAATTTTATTTTCTCGGTACTGTACGCACTCGCTCGAAAGAGCATCCACCAACGCAGGCGACCGGAATTTTTTATCACCGCTCGAATAATACGAATTATATTTTCGCGACAGGAGACAGGAAAAAAAGAGGCAGAGATAGTGCATTTTTATTTACAGCCTCTTCGCGGACTTTATTTCATTCGTAATGACGTCGTGCGTGCGCTGGTACGCGCGCATTTGTTGCCCAGTAGAAAAGCCGCAGCTGCGGTTAGACAACCGGAATTTCGTGCGAAAAAGAGGGAGAGAGAGAGAGAGTGCAGCGTGAACGCGCGTTTCAACTAAAAACTCTTCATTTCGAAAAATAAACGACTTTCGAATTTTTAACCTGACCAAGTTTTACGAGGTGAACTTTTTTTTTCACGCCGCAGTGTGTTTGTAGGTCAACTTGGTCGTGCGAAATTTTCATCCCATTTGCCAACGCGCGAGCGAGCGTCGCTCTTAGCGAAAACTTCCTTTTTCCCTTGGCTTCAACCTCTTCCTCCTCTTTGGAAAAACAAGTTAAGTAGATCGTCTTTCTCTCTCTCTCTCGTGTAATGTGATTAATTACAGGAGTTTATTTTGCATAATATAAAAGTTTCGTTCGGCTTGCCACCGTCCAGCTTGTATAATAGTAATGTGAGATTTCTTGAGACGTGACCGAATCAAGGAGTATATTAGATTGTTATTGTTTTATCGAGATTTTCTTGGCGTCGGAATAATATTCAAGTTCCTAAAACTAACGAGTTCGCCATAATAATACGTTATATTCTGGAAAGCTTATATATCTTATATAATGTATATTAACAACAGTAATTCTCGGAAAATTGCGTACTACATTTTTACCCAAATAGGGCATCCTTTGAAATACTCGCGGAACTGAAAAGAAAAGACGAGCACGTAGTGACAAAAACATTTAATTAATATAACGTATACAGTAGATGTATGAAATACAAAAGGTTGGGAAAAAAAAATTAAGCTCCTCTCTCGTGTAGTGTGTGTTTGTGCATCTTTTTAAGTCGGATAGAAAGATGTTTTTTCTGCTCTAAATACGCATAGAGTGTCTGTTGTGAAGTGCATTCATAACTGTTCTTGCGCAGTTCAACCTGAATTCTGTCTCTTTCTTTTCAAATATTTAAAATATCCTACATTACGCACTTGAAATTATTTTTAAAGAACTGTCGAATAGAACAAATTAACAATAGCGTTATACGCCTTCAGCCCATAAATTATGAAATATATATGCATTTCCCTATTATTTTACTACAACTTAGAAAACCAGTAATAACCATCTTTTCATCTTGACCGATATCTCATTAAAATTAAAATATGATAAACACCTCTCGCACTTTTCCAAAGCAGCCACCATCACCCACGAAACATCTAACTCTACCACACTCCCAAAACAGCTCCATCGCGCGAAAAACACAAGCCACGAGCTAGTGTTATACGAAAAAAAGACCTAATGAAATTGCTCCTCCCCGCGGTCCTGCATTATTAATTAGCTCCGCGTGCATATCGCGCAGCTCTCATCCCCGCGCAAACACAAGAGAGCGAGGCGTCCGCTCACTCTCCCTCAACGCACTAGATAAAAATCCTTCTTCCTCGAAAGGGCTTGTGCGTGCGTGTGTATATATAAAACTCAGTCTCTGCTCTCCCCCCGGAGCGCGGAACAGCAAAACAAACTCGGCCCCGACTGTTTGCCCTATACACGCGCCTGCACCCTCGTCCATCCCCTTTAATATTTTCAAGCGCGACTTCCGGCGGTGCCACGATGTCTCTAACCCACTGGCCTCGCTCTTTTTTCCCGCTCTCTCCCTCTCCTCCCATGGCAATTCGTCGTTGCAGCGAGAGAAAGAGAGGGAGAGAACGCGAGATAGGCGGGTACGCGCGCGAGAGTTAAGCTCGCGCTCTCGCGCCAGTCGACTTTTACAGCGTCATTTCAGCGCTCGCGCGCGCGCGCTTCTCGCCCCTAACGATGTGATTTGGCCCTTTTCATTGCCGCAGCTCGGAGGCCTGAATTTTTCATTCGCGTTAGCGCTAGCATGATGATGGTAGCACACACACGCCTCGCTTCCTACCTCCGCTGCGACCGCGTTGCTGCCATTTTTATGCTTTGAAACTACTGCTATCTCTATACTAGCTCTTTCCCTTCGCGGTAGCCTTTTTACGGTTTCAGTTCGTAATTCTTCTATCGCATTCGCGCGAGCGACGAGAGTCAGTTCGAGAAAGTGCTTTTTCCCAGGGCCAGACGCCGCCGCTCCGGTCCGCGTGAGATAAGGCGAGTCTTTTTTCTATCTCGCGCGCGCGCGCTCGTCTTCTTCCGCCTTTTTGCCTCAATACGCTCCCTCCACGAGCGCTGGCAGATCTTGATGTGACAGTTTCTGGAGAGCTTGCGAAAATAGTTTTCGTATTTACCAGAGGGAGTGAGGGAGAAAGGAGTTTTTACCCAAATTGCCGCCGTGGAAGCGGCAACGAGGTTTTTTGTCCCTCGGCGCGGGGCAAGAGTGTCAAATTTAGCGGCAGCCAAGGAAAACAAGAGCAGCGGAGGTACCGCATTATGGCGATTGTTTATTTATTTTTGGGGTGGAAATTTAATTATTTGGTCGAATGGATTCGATTGAGGTCGTGGATGGTATATAACGATGCGCTCGGTTAGTTTTGGCCTTCAGGAGTGGAAATTCGATACAGGGCAAAGAACGTGGCTCGATGTGTATTGGATTATCATTATATGAAATATTAAGTTAAATTATTTATGCGGAAATTGCGGTAGAAATTATGTATTTTATCATGCAACGCATAAAAATATGTTTTGGAGCGGAGGAAAAAATTATCATTCCCTTAGAGATGCATTTACAGTTTATTGGCGACCATTTTTTTTCTAACGTTTATTTTCGCAAGATATTTTACGAGCGTGAATAAAAATGTTAATAACTTATCCTCCTTAAATTGTAACCAGCTAGCCTAAAATTCGTTTATTATATTAATATACACGCAATAATTTACGAAATGCATAAAATCTGGCGCAAAAGTAGTTAAAATGGGGAAACCCATTAAACAGCCAACCGGCTACCTTCCTAATTGCAAACAATAAACTCTGCCTTTTTTGTTAATAAATCCAAAATTTAAGATGTAATAAAATTACCGAACAAATTTCCCACCATTATTTCACATCATTTTTCATAATCCCAAACGTTCCATTAAACGAAACGAACCGTTATGAATTCCAAAGTGCAAGTATATAAACAGATCAAAAACATTCAGGGCGAAAATTCATCATCAAATTTTCTCTCGATTTTTCCTCCCCCACTCACCCACACACACACTTTCGCAAGCAAACTTCCTCTTCGCAAACTTCGAGACATCCGCGAACTCGAGTTCGCTGGAACTTCCAGCCTGGGAACCGACAGCTCTCTCGCAAACACCTCTGCGAAATCGCGCGCGAACTCGAAAATTTCTCTCTCTCGCGTGAAAAAACTGCTCTCGGCTCCCGTGGCGTCCTTTCAGCCCTTGTTAACTCTATTACGCGCGCACGAGCCCTTTGCGCTTAATCATATTACCCCTCTCGTCAATTTCCCACCGGAAATTCCTGCCGCTCGGAAGAATTCTGCGCGCGTGCATAAAGGGCCGGGATGCCTCTCTAAAAACCAACGCGGGGTGGAAAGAGGGGACGAGAATCCGTGGGCGTAAGGAGCGCGCTCGGCCATTTTGGCTCCGCTAACAAGCGCGCACGGGCCGACGCTCCCTCTGTAGAGATATATATATATATATGTAGGGTACGCTCGTTTAAAAGCCTCGCTCAACGGCCCGGAACTCGTGCGCCTGGGCCGAGGAATAAAGGGGAGAATGTTCCAATGACCTCGAGACTCGGGCCTTTTTCGAGAGCTCTGGTGTGTGTACGTGTGTGTCTGTGTGTGTGGTAGCTCGGCACCGCGGCCATTTCCGCGATTCTTTTTCCTCCTAATTTATTTCGCCGGCGGGAGCCATTTGTTAAAGCGTTCAAACTTGTTTGTTATGCCGGCGGCCGCGACCGATTAATTGGCCTCTTTGCGGATAATAAAGTGCAGCGTATATATACGTGGGTTTTTTTTGCGAGCTGCGAGCTTGGGTTGGTGCTGCTGCTGTTGTTGTTGTTGTTTTATTCGAAACGCATGTTGCGAGATATTATGTTGGGTGAAGAGTGGCTGAGAGGTTTGCTGGCTGCTGCGTATATTGAGCGTGAACGTATTTGCAGGTAGGTTCGGATCGATTTTTTATTTTTGCAAAACGTTAGCGCTGGTAATTAGTTAGCGGGAATTTCTGTAATAAGGGCAAGTTGGCATTTTTAGAAAATATCGGCTGGAATGAAGTTGCGCTGAAAAATAAATTGCATAACTCGATCTATATAGTATATACCGGTTTTTGCTTTTCAATTTACGTTCTCTTTTATATCAGAAGTTGTTTCCATGTAGAATACGATCTAATTTTTCACTTACAGACTGTCCGAGAACTTTCATCTAGTATTTCTCGAGTTTCTTTTATACGCGTTTCCAGGATTTCTTTCTTAATCTTATTTTTTATATTCTGCAAATGAACGTAATTTTTTCACAAGCTCGGTTTTATTTAGTATTCTCAGCAGTAGCCCATTACATTTTCCACCACAAAAACATTAAATCAGCATTGTCGCACGATAATCTGTAATGGATAATTGATAGCCCATATATTTATAGAGATCCTTCGGATAATAAAAATTTTTAATAAATAAATGGAAAGCATAAAACATTTCCAAGAGTATGAATATTTATACGAATATGTATTTGATATTGATATGCGCTTTCCACCCTGATAATGATTAATCCCATATTTCATATTTTTTTTTTTAATATACATTACATTCCATTAAATAAATACGTTATCATCCACCGTGCGCGCGGAATGTGCACGTGTTATTATAATTAAATGAAAATATGTTCACAAAATCGCTCCTAACGGATGGAAATTTGCAAATCCTCAATTTATTTACTAAAATGTAATATTATTCAAGCTAAACAAACATTTTTACTCTATATCGAAAGCCCGGTAAAGTCCTGTAATTTAAGGTATGTTTAATTCAAAAAGGTCCGATACATCGGCGCCATCGCTCGAGCGCGTTGTGTAATACAAATAAAACAAAACGCTTTAACATTTTAACGAAGCCTCGGCCATTCTCCCCACGTTACTGAGTTATTTGTTGCTCCGGTATACATTCTTAAAGCAGCTGTAAAGAACGAGTGGAAAAACAATAAAAGCGTATAGGGGCCAGCGTTAACACGACCCCAGAGGAAAGTTGTAAAGAAGCTCTTTATTGTGCGTCATGAAAAAACATGAATCTAAGGAAGAGAGGAAATTTTGACTTTAACCCCAAAGAAAACAAAGATGGATATATAGGGCGGTATAGGAATGATCGCGAAAGTTGTATCTGTCTATACTATCTTTGTGTACTTTGCCTTTTCTTTTACGTAATAGACACATACTTTTCTGAGTTAATACTGTTTATCCCAACAAATAATTGTGGTGTTTTATTGTCTTTCTGTAACACAAGGAGAATAATATAATAAGGTTTTATAAAAAAAAAGAACAAATCTTTTAAAAGACCCATTGTCTGCACGAGTCCACATTATATTCCAACTATTCAGACGTAATTAAAACAAACAGCCCTCCAAATATTCCAGCTCAATATTTGCCCTCGTTTAGCATTAAGACTGTACACAAAACCTCCTATTCTCTCCCCATAAAGGAAAGTGAAATTCCCGTCAAACATTTTAAAAAACTCTCGCTACACGCTAAACCCTCCTCCACCTCCTCCTCAGAAAAATCCCCCTACAATCTCGGAAACAAACAAGCTCGAATCGAATCACAGCTCGACGACGGGGATGGGGGGAGAGAGCAAAGTGCGGAGAGAAGAGCTGAGCAAAGAGAGGGAAAAAATGCACTCGCAGAGGGAAAAAGTAACAAGTCCGAGGTAGAATGAGAGAAAGTCTCTTTAAAATAATGACCTAAATATCGTCTCGAGGGCCATAGGGCAGCGGTAGGAAACAACGGGGCAAAGTGCGCGCTAACGCTGCAGAAGTTCATAAAGAGGGAAAGAGGGAAGGGGGAAGCCGTCCCGCAAGTTGGTATCACTTACATCGGAGCAATTGAAAGTTCGGTATAAGCTCCCTTTCTCTCCCTCTCTTCTCCTAGCTTCGTATCTATAACACGACCTATTCACACACACATACACACGTACACCTATACATATACTCACACACTTAGACGCGTATCCTACTTGAGAGGCAGAGTATTGTGGCGACTGTATCGGATCGCTTGCTTTCGCTCGTCCTCGTTGTTTGTCAACTTAGGGGTGGACCGTGAGAGGAGGGAGGGAAAGAGTGTATTAGAAATCCGGCGCGTCGTTTTCCTCATGGCGAGCGCTGAGGGGATATATCCTCCGGCCGCAACTACTTTTTTCGCGTCTCAACACCCGCGCATACACATTCGTCGAATCTCCTCCTCCACCCTCGCGCGCACTCTGTTTTCGCCCTTTGCGTTCTTTAAGTCGGCGTGGGGTGCGCACGCGCCGTTTGGCGGAGGAGGGAAAGAAGCGCGCGGTAATGTGATTGAATTTTTTTTTCGTCGCTGGCGTCGATGAACGAAGGTAAATGTGACATCGATGATGATGGGTATATTGCACTGGGATGAATATGGAGGAGCGACATGATGTGAATGGATATGGGTACTATGAATCGTGTGGCAAAAAAGAAGTTAGCTGCAGAATTGCACGAGGAATGATAAATTATGGTAGGGGGTGCAAAGATGTTGTTAAAGAAGGTTTGTTGGAAATGAGAAGTCTATAGTGATATCGGCTAAAATGTTCATAGAACGTACGTCTGACTAGACTCAGAGTATAACTACTTCCAATTGAATTCTGTTAGATGCGCGCATTACTTTGTGGCTTTTATAATTCTATTATACATTACAAAACGTAGAAAACTGTTTTTACAGAATTAATAATATTTCGATGTTAATGGTACCTTGCCTACGTGACAATATACAGTTCGAAATACCAATATAGTTTATTCATTCCACAAACAACGACGAACAACGTCGTCATCAATATTTACTCTTTAACCGTCGTAAATTCCGGCAGAAAACACATCCCATCGCCCACGCTCACTCCACTCGTCCCCGCCAAAAAACAATCAAATTAAACACCCCGCATCCTTATCGCCCCTTCCTCCCATTTCCTCCGGCAACTCCCAAGAGACACGCAGAAAGCGGACCCGTTACGCGTGTTTACCGCCTCGCGATCGTCGCGAGATTAACTCATGCACAACCCGTACACTCTATCTCTCTCTCGCGCGGGCGTTTATTTAATCACACTTTGGCAACGGTCTGTAATACGTATACACAGCCTCGTTGTGGTCTGTACAGTGTGCCTCATGGCGGTGGCACACTCGGCGCAATAAGAAAGAGAGGAGGAGGGAGACCCTCGTCAATCTCAGAGAGAGAGAGAGAAAGGGAAAAAAGTTCGGCCGAGGTCGCGCGGGCCACCCTCTTGACCGCGCGTTGACTTCCACGCGCGTGCGCGCGATCAAACATCTTACAACGCGGCTTCTTCTGCTATACCGGGATTAAGGTGAGAGCCGCGCGCTCTCAATGACGAATCGGTTTTACGCGCGGCGTATTATTAGCTCTACACCCCCACGCATGGCTTGCGTGCTGCATCTTGGAAGGATATGTCTATCGCGTGTCGTGAAGAGGATTCGGGCGCTGGCTGTTCTCGATGACGACAACACGCGCGTGAGTGTGTGAGAGTATCTGGGGGTGTATATGGACGAGACGTTTGCTTACAAATGGCTGGCAGTAGTATAGCATACCCGCGAGGGGAGCGTGCGGGGGGGTTGTTTTGAAAGAGCCGAGCGGGCAAGAAGATAGAATGGAATTTGGCGCGGGGGCGAGGTGATCCTCTCTCTCCCTCTCGCGCGTTCCAGATGCTGCCGGCATGGGAATAGCATATGTATACAGTGTGGCGCGGCTGCGGCTTCATGTGGATTTTCTTATTAGACGCTTATCTCTCTCTCTCTCTGCGCGCGGCCTCCTCTAAAACATTGTTGATCCAACGCCGCCGACGGTTTTATTTATCAATCCGACGTTTACGACTCAACCGTGGTGTATACCGTACTATATATAATACAGCTCGTTTTGATATTTGTGGATCGAATAGATAAAAGGCAAATGTGCGCGTGGCCCGGCTGGCTGATTCGTGTATGATAAAATATGCGAAAATCTCTCTATTTATAGGATAGCGGAGGCGACGCGTGGTGGAAATAAAAAACAAAAGTAGATATGTGGAGCGTCCCGCTTATGATTTCTGCCAATATCGGATTGGAACAAGCTGTTTACTTTTTTAAAAATGAATGCGGAATGGGGTTTGCTGTGACAAGCCGGCACAGGCGACGTAGAAGTTACACGTGTGCTGATTAAAACCCGATGGAATGTGTGTATGTGTATTTTTTTTTTTCATAACACGGAGTGACATCTGTTTTCTAGTTGAAATTGTGAGTTTCATAATGTTTTTGAACGTTAATAGTGTATTGAACGTATGAATAATAATTGAAACATTATTTTATCATGTAAATTGGAATAAGTGAAGTTAACTTCAAATAGGTCAATATACAGTTATACAATTTGAAGTAAATTTGATTTATTAAAATTTAGAGGTTATTGATCATGGTAAAAGCATGAATCAAGTTTGGAGTTTTCCTCTCCAACGATCGCGCCAATGTGAACCTCCAAACTATACACACTTCTCTGAATCACGCACGCAGGCGCACTTACTCGTGCGAGTACACAGCGATTGCCGGAAATACATAGACCAACACACACGTCGACGAATGCGTCCAAGCGCGAGGCAGAAAAACTACGTGCACACGTCCTCGATACATCATTCAAGCGGCTCTTAATAAACTTTTACGCGACGCCTGAACTCCCCCCAGCAAATCGGTACGAACTCTCTATACCTATACAGATATAGTATCGACATACGCGAACGCGAGAAAATCAGCTTTTGTTTCCGCGCGCGCCTTTATCCCCCGGATCTCGCGAGCTATATCCGGCCGTCAGGTTATTTATTTCGATTAAATAGCCGCGCGGCGCCGCTACCGTATCTCGTGATTTCTCGCGCGTGCGCGCGCGAAGAACAAATCAAGCCGCTTTTATGACGAACCTCGCGCCCGCGCAATTTTTCTAATTCAATATTTGCCACCGCGATTTTTTTTTATCGCCGCACAATATATATACGCATATAGAGAAATTGAGAACGCGTCTGTAAAACTCGCATTTAATCAGGACCGCACACACACACACACACACACACACACACACACACACACACACTCACACACACACACCGGTGGGCTTGGAACTTTAAAGAAGTTTTATGGCTGCGGCAGCCGCCATCCCCTCTGCCAGTATATATACGTACGTACGAGCAGCGGGCGAATCACAATTTTAAATCGAGTATCCGATTCGAACGAGCTAGCTGGCCGAGAGTCCGCGCGAGCGTTTCTCTTTGGTCGCGAGCACGCGGGTCTCGCCTCCTCCTCCTGTTCTCGTTTTTCGTTTTATTTACTCTCTCGCGGAGGTTTCTCGCGCCGCCGACGGATTTGGAATTGTCAGTCTGACGACGGTCCGATTTCAATTTCCCCTGCTCCGTCGTTTCTCTCTCTCTTTCTCTCTCTCTCTCTCTCTCTAGCTTGCGCGAGGCAAGGGGGATACGGTACGGTTCTTTAGATCCCGGACGTTCTCTCGTCCACTGTCCACGAGGATTCTCGTTTATATTGCTTTAATTCGATTCCGAAGTCCGAGAATTTGTTTATGCACTGAGGCAGGGCGCGCACGTGCGTCAAGTGTACCAACGAGATAAAATATTTTCTCCGAAAAAGCTATAGGGTGCCTTATAGAGCGTGAAATTTTTTTTTTTTTCGGATATGTATTCTCGCGTATATTTTTGATTTGGATAAAATTTTTATTATATCGGCGAGAAGGAAAATGTTTTCGTAGCGTATTTTTATATTTCGCGTGGCGAAACGATGCATCGGAGGTTTCGAGAGCGAGGAAAACGATTGTGTGTGCCACTCTGCGTGTTTCCGGTGGGAAACGCGGGCGATTTTTAATACGAAATATCGTGTTTCATGAAATTTTGATTGTTTTATTGTTTTATAAGCGAGGAGTTTTTAAAATCAACTCTGCAGTGGCCGGGTGTAATTGCACCGACATTCAATCCGGATTCAATTTGATGGTGATGGTTTAAATAATGAAATTCATTTTTTATTAAAAATGATACAGTATTTTGTATGAAGATATTTATTTATAAAATGAATACGTGAATAAGGTTTTGGTTGAAAAAATAATCTTTACATGAAATATATACTTATAAGATGCAAACAAAGAGAATAAATTTTATTCACAAAATTCGAAAAGTATTTATCTTTGTTTCCTTATTCGAAAGGTGAACGCTCGAGAATTGAGATAAACGTACATATAATTTAAAAATTCATGAGCGAAAAAATCGGCTTTTAGAAAAGTTCGAGGAAATCCGGTCAAGGTATACGAACTCACAGAAAACAATGCATATGTAGATCTGTCGTATTCCAGGAAACTCAAATCCAAGTATTTTTCAACTTTCTCGCGACTTAAGGGTGCCAATTTTTTATTCAGAAAGTTTGCGATTTCCTGTCAAACTTTCGTACGTTAACCTTTCTCGCAAAGGATTTCTCCCCATTAAATGCTTACATTTTATAAAAAAAATGAATTTTAGCATAATAAGGGATGACCGAACGACCCTTAAAACTGCGCAAATCGTTCTGGTTTCGAGAAATACTTTGATCACGGGATACTGAACTTCTGGACAGTATTTAAAAGAAAAGCGATTACGCGAAAGATATTAAAGAGGCAAGAGTCGACTATCAAAGAATCTTCTTCCAAAGGCCGTAACCTTGCTAGTTTTACGACTATTGTATAAGTTTTCGCTAAAAGAAGTTACTGCTGCCGGCACCTCTCCACTCCACTTGAAACTCTACCTCTTCTCTCTCCTCAAAATAATAAAATACGCTCGCCGGAAAATGAATCTTTGATAAAACTCTCCACCCCACGGCGACATAAGTTTCGCGGCGACAAAAAATTACGGCGATTAATCACACATACACGCCGTGCGAATTTGCCGCTCGCCGCTTTCTATATGAGCAACTTTTAAATCTAGACGTTCACTGGCTTTGGGAAAAATTTTGCCTTCTTTCCTCCAGGATTTTCAAAGCTTTCGCTTGTACAATGCGATCGCCACGTGCGAACAAAGCTTGAATTATGGCGCCAAGAATATGAGCGTGTATTGTAATTTTGCTACCCTCCCTCCATTGCAGAGGACGATACAACTTTCATAATCTTCGCGGGCGGAGCTGAGGGAGGGCGCACGACGAGATTTATCCTCGCGATTTCGTTTAACCGAGAGGATATTTTGAAAAGCAGCAACAGATGCTACGCGCGGGTTTGTTAACTTTTGTTATTTTGAACGAAATTCGGGACGAATTTGGGAGCGACGGAGAACGCCGGCAGCGGATGTTTTCACGCCTGAAGGGAGGAAAAAATTAAACTTGCGCTCGGATGCTGGAATTGAATATAAACTTCGCAACCGTTAATTGTACACCGATACGTGTCAGTGCAGGGGTGGAGAGTTTTTTCATTAAAACTTTGTGGCGGCACTGGCGTGGCTGAGCTATATGGGAATCTTCTTCATTTTTTGTAAAAATGGGTCTGTTTACTGCATAATTTCGTAAATAATTTGATGTATATCTATGAGTTGGCGCGATCGTTGGAGAGGAAAATTGTTAATTCTTGCTCTTTGTAATTTTATTCAAAAGTTAATCAAAACTTGTTAATTGCTTAATTGCTTCTAGGTTTAATCATTAAGAAGTTTAGATTGACGGCGTTGATTATATGATGTAATGCGTTTTCTTGTTACATGAACATTTTGAGGTGTAATATTTCAGATGACAGATTAATACAATGAATTATAATTTACAAATTATTTTTCATCTTGAAAAAACTTTATTCTTTTAAGTATTGAAAAAGAAACAAGCGATATTAAAAATACAACTACAACAATAGGAGCGTGTTATTTAAGAAATAAGTAGTACTGGCCGAGATTGGTCAGACAGATTTCAGTCAGTGCACAGAGAAAAGAAAATCTTAAATGTTAACGAACTGACATTTGGATATGGACAAATGGATGTTCATTTATAGTTAGACCAATTCATTAACATTTAAATTTGAATTGTTTACTACAAACGAAAATTGATTTGTTCATATTCAAACGTCCGTTCGTTAATATTTAAGATTTTCTTTTCTCTGTGCCAAAGTTATTTACAGAAACCGTGAAAACAATCTAAATCTATTGGTAAAATAAGTTATGCTTCCACGAAATAATTTGCTTTTGGCATTTATAAATGCACGTTAAATTTCCATTCTAAATTTAGTTTCGAACATCACGCCGCCAACTTTCCATCAAAATCAACACACATCCTCTATATCCCTCCAATACCTACGAGCAAACTCTCCAACTCTCTCACCTCTCCCTCTCTGTATCCAAACCGAATTAGAAAATAATAATTTCTAATTAACGGTGAGATCTAGCGGTTAGCTCAGGGGGGGATACACATAGCCAGCGTCAACCTCGTCGAGCGGCGCTGCATCGAGGCTCACGCTTCGACGCGCAGAATCGACTGCTCCGACGCTAGAGCGCGGAATTGTTTACATTCGATTACCCGGGTAAAATCTCCAATTAGCGGCTAAATTAAAGCGTATCGCCAAGTAATCCAGCGCGCGAGGATGCGATAGGTAGCTCTATATCCAACACCCGCCCGCCCCGAAATTGCGACACGCGCGCAGCCCGCAAATCTCGGGCTCCGCTGGAGAGTTTGCTAAACGGATAATGAGATTGTAGCGCGCGGGAGAGAGAGAGGGAGAGAGAGAGAGAGAGCGCTCGGAGTCAGTTGAAGCGAGAAGGGGGCGGACAAACTGCGTAATTCGACTATGCACAATTACACGGGTATCGAATAGATCTGCATTATTGTCTAATAGCGATAACATTATCGCCGACGTAACCGCGCGCGCGAGCTTCTGCCGCGATTTGATTTCAGGAGAATTTGTCGAGGGCTCTCAATTTCTGGAATACAATATGTATTATATATTGCGTGGATGATGGCGGGGAGAGGTTTTCTCTGCGTAGCTACAGCTGTGTGTTGATTTCGGTTATTAGCGATTCATTTGCGCGAAAATATGGGCACGGCGGGGAGAGAGCAAGTTTCGAGCGCTAAGCTGGGAATTTATGCAGGGCAATGGCTCTTCGCGTGGAAAATCAAACAAACGAGATGAGCGCCGCGCGGATTAATAAGATTTTTTCGGCAGTCGAGTGGGGGGTTATTTATCGCGGAGATGTTTTAATTAGTCGGGGTGGCGCCACGGTTATATCGGTGGGGTTTAATGATGCCTCGGTGGATTTATTAGTCGCGAGTTTTTGTTTCTTTTTGTCGTTAGTGAGATATCCGCTTCGGATGCTAATTTTTGCCGCGGATTTATAGGTCAGCGGTTGTGATTATAGGGTAATGGATTTGGAATTTGGGTAATTTGTGGCCGGTTTTATTGCCTATCGATTATTATAAGCCATGTAATAGTAGATTTCAAATTTGCAATAAGCGTTGGATTACTGTAATTGCACGTAAAATGATGATCATATTACATATTACAAATATCTTTGATCGTGACCCTAATTATAAGATGGTATGAAGATGTAATAAATTGTGAAACCACTTGTCTTTGTATTTTACTATAAAAGAATCAGTTTTTTGAATAAACGATTTGATTAAAATTTTGGAGTATGTTTTAAGGAAAGTTTTTCATTCAATTTCTCCAAATTGAAAATAAAACATGAAAAATCTACTTCTTATTTACTTTTTTGATTTTTAGAATAATGAAAAAATGTCATATTACGACATTTGAAAACATCTCCAAAAGATCTGATTCAATACATAATAAGTTAAAAAATACTAAATTAAAAATATTAATCAGAACTTACAAACCTTTTCAATATCTCTCAAATTACGAAATTCCAATGCAATATGAATGTATGTCATACCGCTAAAATAACAGATAAATAAAAATAACATATTTTGAAATTACTCACCATTGATTAAAATGCCTATATCCATCAATGCTTTCAGAATTCATACGTTATTTAAAATCCATTCGTTAAATATTCTTGCCTAAATATCAAACGTTCCCAACCGAATATGTCAACTGAATATTACACGTGTTATTCAGTTATATGCAAATAAATGTGGACGTCCACCGCGGTAACAGATTTTTTTTTTCACCCAAAACTAGAATAAACGTCCCCGCAATAAACCGGGATCACGGCTCTCTGTTTACCCATAATACAATATATCGCCGCAAAAAGCAAACTCGCGATACCGGACCATCATATTTTTTACAACATTCGACAAGCGTTTTCGGCTTTCGCAAAAGTGCACAGCTTTTTCATCAAATAATCGCACCACTCTCGCCACCATTTGGCTTTTTTACCCCAAAATGTGAAAAAATGTTTACTTATGAAAACAAAACCCAGACCACCGAAAAAAAAATATTTATATACATATATAACCTGTGTCCCTACACGCCTCCGTCGCTTATCGATATTCGATCTAACACGCTCGAAGAGCACGTGTATAACCCGGCGGCAGCTGCGGAAACGCAATATCTTTCTGATGGCTAACCATTCTTTTTTTACTCATATCCTCTCTTTCACTGTCCGATTGCAGGAGCGCGAGATCACAGCTTCCTGGGCGGAGCGGGCGGCATCGGAGGGAACGGCGGTGGCGCGGCCAACAGTCTCGGCATGTCGTCCTCGACGGCGCGCAACGCTAGCGGCTGGCCGCAATTCGAGATGAACGTCGCACGGAACGTCACGATCGCCGTCGGCCAGACGGCCTTTTTGCATTGCAGAGTCTATCAGCTCGGCGATAAAGAGGTAAGCGGTCTCTTTTCCGACTATATATTTATATGGGGTGTAGGTGTGGGTGGGTGAGTGCAGGGACGAAGAATTTTCCGTACCTTTGAAGAGTGAATTGGTAGGTTGATGATAAATTGGAATTTTATTGTCCGGTGCGGCGAATGGCTGCGTATTTTTCGAGAGAGCAGATGATGATTTTCGTAATACAAAGTATACTTGGAACGTCGAAGATTTAACGCAGGACGCGTGTTGTATATGTTATTGTAGTGGTGGAGGGTAGTTAAATTATAAAGCTCGAGATTTTGGCAACGGCATGTTTTTGCTTTTATAATAATTGCAATTACGATATTGATCGTAAATTTAGAAGCGTTTTGCAATATTCGGGC
>JAPYZO010002101.1:0-15623 GCA_030522905.1 Torymus flavipes
GGAGCTACATTCGAATAAATTAATACAAGTTTTAATAAAAGAGAACCTTGTAACACCCCATGCTAGAAAACTGCCGTATTTCCATAGACATAATGTTTGTCCGTGTGATAGATTGTTATCGTACCCGAGGCCCCGATCCCCCCCTATACTAAATTACATCATTCGAAGACGACCTTTACCAATAAAAAGCTTATTATTGTGAGTTTTTTTTTCTCGGCCACGCGGAAAAACATTTCTGCCCTTGAATGGCCCTATATTTGTAAGTAAAATCAGGGCCGCCGTGCTCTATCTTTTTCGGGATCGAACTTGACTGATACATATATTTTTATCAATGTAGTTCTAGGAAGCATCTTAGATGTTGACGCACTCGTTAAGTGTTTATAAAAGTAAAAGATAATTTTGACATCAAGGCAAATATTTTTAACAGAAGCAGATATTCGTAATTAAAAGCTGCAATTTTCACTATATAATTATTATGATTGTAAGAATAATTTAGATAACTTTTTTCTAGTTTATAAATATAGAGTTGTAGCTGATACATTTCATAAGACAGAGCGTGACAAATATCTTTAGCAAACAATTACTTACTAGGTCTAGTTTTATAAATATTTTTTTACAGTACGCAATTGAATACTTTCTTCCTCAATACTGTCAAAAGTACGAAATCCACTATCTATACTATTATGAGTAAATGAATCTATACAATACCTATTATTCAGAATAAAAACAAATGACACGAAAAATTCGTTCTTTTCTGCCTCCCTCTTTCATCATTGTATACCGCCAGTCCGCACTCATCCACCAATGAAGGAGACCTACCCTCGTGCATCGTCCGCATGTCGCAACTGCAACGGCACACACACACCGCACCTCACGAGAAGCAGCCTCTGATTTACAACTTTCTCTCTCTAGCCACCTACAGTGCCCAAGGAACCTCCCCGCCGGCACGGGCCAACCGATATTTATCCCACGCCGTTGACCCCCGCCAACAATACTGACCCATTTTGCGCGCGCCGCCGGCCTCGCGCGCACAAACGAAAATCATAATTTCCCTTTGCCAGCGAGAGGGAAAACAAACGCCGCGGGGATGTAGATGGAGAGTGAGGGGGAAAAAAGCCACGGCTGCGCTCGTTTGCTTGGCTTACGCAAGGACATAGTGTCGCGAGGTTATAATAGAGGGATATGTCTTCTTTTTCTGACTGATGCGTCTTTTTGGGCCCTAAGGCGATGCGTTTCGAGAGTTTTGACGGATCCGCACGCGGCGTTTTAAATCTTTCGACACGGAGTGGTCTAGAAAAAGTGAGGGTTGCTCGGGCGGGGTTCAAGAGAGGTTTTTGAGTTATGGTGCGGGAAGGGAGGTATTTGAATTTTAAAGGAGAATAATTTATGAAATAGATGTGAGAATACACATTTGGAAAAGAAGTAAGTAAATGTCTTTTCTTTTTGTAAATAAATATTTCTTTATTTAATATAATTTCACAATATATATACGTATAGAGTAAAAAAATCAATATACAGTTTTTATAAGAATCAACATTATAGTCAAATTCCAATAAAGAATCGAGCTTCAGTAAGTAGAATACGAGTATTTATCATAATATTTATGAAGCATCTCATTAAATAATTATTTTGTAAAATGGAATCGAACGGGATGTATATAATATTTTTAATTTTAATTTTTTTTCATTTTAATCCATTTTAATTGGATAACGACCCGTTGACATTCATTACTATATAATAAATAACTTTTATTTTTCAAATCTTCAAGTATAAACTTTGATTTATAGCCCAATACATTCTCTAAATTTAAATTAACGCCTTGTACACTGATTCAAATAGCACATTAATCATTTCTTCACAAATCATTAAATCTAAATTTCATTTCCAAATAAATTATATCGCTAAACATCCCCGTGTCACCAATATATATATATCACTGCATCATTTCTCACTCTTTCAAAACCTCGTCTACAAGCACATTAGCAATATTCGCATAACATCATTCAGTTATATTAGCTCACAACAAACAACACACCCATCCACCCCATCAATCAGCCCTCGCCGAACTCCCGAATCGTCCTCCCTCCTCCGCAAAAAGCGCAACCTCACATCGCGCGCTTCCATCATAAAACCCCGGCGACAGGTCAAGGCGGCTGGCTCTCTTAATTGACTCCCTGTCCCCCCCTCTCCCATGCTTGTGCACAGCGTTTAACACGCCTAGGTATACACATATATACCGAGGCTATACTCTCCGTGCGAGCGAATAGCCTCTCTTCGCTCTCTCACACCGGTAACAACCATAAATAATTCTGTGTAGACGGCGGCGGCGGCAAACGAGCGCTCTGTTCTTTTCACTTTCGTTCGGCGCGCAGGCGCGCCGGCGGGGAAATGTGGGTCATGGGGTCAACGGGCCATTGGCCGTGTTCCACTTTCGAGTTTCCTTTCGCTCTTCCTCGCGTGCGAGTGCGCTGTATATATAAGTATAGAGGTTGGTATAGGTAGGGATATACGTGCGAGGAGAGGAAGAGAGAGCGATGATCTATACACGAGATCACGACGGTGCGATGCTTTTTCTTCCGATGAGTGGCGCGCTCTGGATTTTTCGGCTCGGGGGTCGGAGGTCGTGTCGCGACAGTGAGGTTTATTCTTGTGGAAGAAGTTTGTTTCTTCTTCTTCTTCTTCTTTTTTGTCCTCGAATTGGGGTCGATTGGGTGATTTTGAAAATGGAGCAGATGTGGGCTTTTAAGTGGCTCATTGGATGGTTGTATAAATAATTGATTTAATGTGTAGATTCTTTGATTCGTGTTTCGGTGACCTATATAATTTATAAAGATGTAGTTGAACATTTTTTTTTTCTTTCCTAAGATATATTTAATGATTCAGAGAATAATTTTAGTTTTTTTTGTTTGTTTTTGTGTCGTTTGTTGAATATCAATTTTACCATGATAATTAACTAACGTTACTATAATGTTATAGTGATTAAATTTATTATTTCAAGACGAAATTTATGAAACATATTCATTGATTCAATTTTCATTCGTTACTTTTGAATTATAAACGAAACATTGCTTTTTACCTGCATAATAAATAAAAATATTCCATTCATTATTTAACTAATATTCGGTGACTTGAAAAATTAATAATATTGTATTACAATATTAAACATAAAAAAATGAATTATTTGTATACAATGATTTCTCAGAAGTATAACCCAAATTTCAACCATCATCTTACTTCACGTTAATACTTTATTATAAAATTATTCCAACATATACATATATATATACGTGTCACTCTACAGTATGAAAAAATAATCTCCAAACCCCTCAAAATCTCACAATTAATGTTCTTATTGTTTCTCGTTACACACCTCCGCCGTAACACTGCACGGCATGCACTTTCACGCGCGCTCGTCAATGAAGATATGCAAAGCACTATTATAATCGCGCATTGTATGCACTTATATAGCGCCGTAAATAATAACCATCGGACAGCGGGGCGTCGAGAAAAGAAAAAAGAAGGCGTCACGCGTGCGACGGGAAATATTATGCGCTCTCGCGAACGAGCGAAAACTGTTAAAACGAGAGCGCGCGCGCATACATAATACATGCGGATGCGGATGAGCCTCGCGGAGTAAAAGTGCGAGAGCTGCGCGCGCGGAAGAAATTTCAAGTGGGATGGTGTGTATGTGTTATAATTGTTGTCAATGAGTATGTAGCAGGCAGAGACGTTTTATTAAGAGAGTTTACGTCTTTAGAGAGAGAGAAAGCTAGAAGGTAGTTGATTTATGATGCTAACTCGGTGCGGTTATAAGGCGATTTCAAATTTTAAGATTATTGGTTTCATAATATAACGATTTAATTATTAAACTGGCGCGTTGTCTCTTTCTTACCATGAAAGAAAAAAAATTCAAAAATTAATCATTCTTCTTAAAAAAAAAAAAAAAAAAAAAAAACAATCAAAGAGACCTTTTAATAGTACAGCGTTAACATACCTACCACACTTTGACAAAAAGAATGAAAGCCTACTTAAATTTTGTAAAATTTATTTATAACTGTCCCCAAAAACGAACTGCATCTCGAACCTCAATTGAAACCTTCTCGAGAGCAACGCACCCACAGTGCCGCACAAAACACACATACACAAAGAAAGCGGAATGAACGAAATCCTGGTCCCGATCCTCCTGGCAGAGAGAAACTTTACTATATACCCAACCCACACACACGTAACCGTTACCATTAATAATCCAACCGTCTTTACGCTCACACAAGCACACGTCGCGCGAAACCCCGGAAATTCGGCTTTCACTTTCTCCCCGCGCGCTCTACTCTCGATACCTATATAACGCATACACACAGCACTTTCTCCCCTCTGCGTGCGCGCGCACCTACGCTCGGCGCGATTTTCGAAAAAGAAATTGGGTCGCTGGGTCATCGCATCGGCGCAGCGCGGAAAACAAACAGGGCACACACACCTTTTCTCTATTTCGCGCGCGGGCCCCCCCGATATCTCTTCTCGCTTTTACTTTCTTCCCGCGCGGAAGAGAGAGAGAGAGAGAGGTTCTGGGGTTTCGGCTCGTGCGCGAACCTTTCACTTTTGTTGAGCGAGGCGAGGAGCTGAGGAAGTCTACTTGTTTTTTCTTTGTTACGACGCTTTCTTTGAGGGGATATCGTGCGGGGGAATTGGTCGATGGGAGGTTACGAGAGTGAGTATAGTACGGTGGCCATTATAGAGTTTAGTATATATATATACTTGCACTTTTATCTTATGGAGCCGCGCGTGAACGTGTTTCACGGGTTTAATATCTCACACATCACGATCCTAAACAAATAGGTTTTCACTTTTGACCGAGCACAGATAGAGCGACCTTAATTATAATATGCCGAGCCTACCTACTCTTCGTTTTACGATCCTCTTGTTACCGATTTTTTTCCTTTCAACTATACCTACATATAGCCTACAGAAATCCGCATAACGATCGTTATTAGATAACATCTCAATGACTGAAAAGAAAAAAAACAAACACACATATCATTAGAACATATAAAGGACGAACCGTTTTGGCTGACCGTTGCATATATCCACTTCCAGGCTATATAGGTCAATAGCAACACGCAACAAGCGTAACCTGCACAACACTTCGTCTATCGTGCGCGCGCCTACATATATATTATACACACATTCCTTTCTCAAGGGCTGCATAATTACTATCCAGCCAACATTTATACATTATCACACATTATCGAGAGCTCACATCCCGCACTCTTATTCTACATATATACCCCCTCGCTTGTCGGTATAACATACCACCAACAAAGGTTGCGCAAAAATTTCGGGTGGTCCGCGGCTCTCATCGGCACACATATACGAGGACGAGGCTATCGCTTTCGCAACGTCCTCGCGCAGCAGCAGCAGCAGCAGCTTTCTATTTCGAAAGGACCCAAGAGAGGATCGCAGCTGGAACATCTGCTGCCCCTCTGTCGCAAGGTTACATAAGGGTCGCTGATCCGTGGAATTGTCTCAGCCTCGCCGCCGTATATAAAACGTATATTATAAGTCGGTCGCGCACTCAGCCTGTGAGTATATAACATTTTAATCGAGACATGCACATCCTATGTATATATAAAGTATTTGCATATTTCCCACGACAATTTGTCTATATGTGTATATGCGATGCTATACAGACGCCCTCGACGCGGCGACGGCGGCGCCTCATCATGCCGATCGCAAGAGGCCTCGGATCAACAAACAGCCTTGCTATGGCCTTCTTCGCGCGAGCGCGCGGTCATCTTGATTATTGCGTTAATGAGACTACGCGTGTGTGTGCGTGTGTATGGGCTGGATGCGGTAATAGAGAAGGCGTGTCTGTGTGTGTGTATATGCTTTTGGAAATGCTAATGAGGGCAGCATGAAGGTATGCGATCTATAAGCTTCTATATGGGATTTGGAAAACAGTGGTAAAGTGGGTTGATGTCAAGGATGTGAGGCTAAAAGACACGACGAGCTGCAAAGCGGGAGAGTTAGCTGCACTTTGTAATACCGCACAGTCGATGGACTGCACGGTATATAGTGTAAGCGCGCATCGATTCGATTAAGTATACACGGCTACCTGTTGATTCATTAACAAACGAGTCTCGTGCTTTTCTTTATGTATATATCGTTTCGAGAACTAAGAAAGTAGCATGTAGTGTGCAATTTGTTTGTACTTGTTGTGGTTTGTTAACGACATTTGCGTATATAAGAAATATATCATTATAAGTCATAAATTATGTTACAAAAGACACTTTGCTTCGAAAATTATTATACGCAAACTTCGAAGCTCCAAGGCGGCCCAAAGAACTACCCTCTCCAAAAAAACATTTATAAATCCTCCTGCGCCCTCGTCACCGAACGCCGCTTTTCTCTCCATCATAAAAAAAAATGTTGATCGTTTTTACCCTACTCCCTCTAAAGAAACCTCACCTTTCTCGCCATCTCAATGACAAAATCCTTCGCCAATTTTTCGCCTAGACCGTTCCCAAGGTCCCGCGATGATACGCATAGGCGCGGCACGCGCGCGTCTTCTTCACCCCATCGTAAACCGGCCGCGTACCTTTACCTGTCAACTTACCTTTCCTCGTGCCACGCGAGCGCACGGCCACGCGTCTATGTGTCAATAATCGTAAATGCATAAAGTAATAAAACAGGCAGAGAGGGAGAGTCGCGCGTGAGGCCGGAGATGCGAGGCACGCGACCTGCGCGCGTGTGGCTCGGAGACTCGATGGGCTTGAATGGCTTCTTTTGGCGCTGATTCGTCATGTCGAGTTTTAAAACATTTTCCAGGGGAATTTCTTTTCTTTTTTTTTATATCCGAAGTAATTGTTTAATTAAGGGATGCAGTATACAATTTTTTTTTAAAGATCGGTTATGTAATAATAATTGTATTGGTTATAATACAATGGAATTTGCAAAATAGATAACAATTTTGGTTCAAAATGTTTTTGTCAGCTTTTGGATGAAGAAAATTCGAATCGTAACGTAGTACGTATTTCCTATAGGGAAATTAGTCGGTCGAGTAGGATATGCGACATTCTAATCCTTGAAATGCCAAATGAATAGTGGATTTACAGATTAAATCTGACAAAAAGCTTGATTAATAACGTCACCGCTAACCAAAACAAAGCATTGTCACTTTCATTGATAGGTTCCTGAATGATTAAGCCAGAACACATGGATTTCTTTTTTGCCATTTTTTCTTTTTTTACTTCACTTAACCGATTAGCATATTTGGCGCGAGGAATTGTTTATCACCATATAGTCGCTTCCTTGTTTATAATAGCCGAGTCTAGTGTTCTTTTGCAGTTTTATTACGGTATGCAGTTATTAATTACGATGAGATACAGCCAGCCTCTGCGCTTCCGCGATGATTTCACTTTTATAATTAATAAAGCGGTTCTTCTCTTTGTCGATGGAGTTTCGCCTTGATTTTTATGGTCCCACAGGTGGCTGACAAAATGTTCACATTGCGTTGTATACGTTATTTATTACGCATTTTTAATTACGTATTTAATACGTAATTTATTACGTATTATATACTTTTGGTGATAAGCATTGTGACGGGCCAATAAACATTTTATCTTTAAAATAATTCGTAGGGTATATTTTTCTCTTATATCTCGAAACTGTCTGACACATTAAAATGTCCACACTCATGCTCATCTACGATACAAATCCTATCTAGAATTCCCTATAAGAGTAAACAAATTTCTATTATAGATAAGAATTATACCAAACTAAATGACCCTGTAAGAATAACCGACCACTCCACAAAAAAGGATGATAAAATCCCGCGCGTATACGTTTTATTTTAATTAATTCCTCGACTCATAAACCAGCGCAACAATGCAGCCGCGCGAGTAAACAAAATGCCGGGACTGAAATACGTGCCCATCAAAAGCGCGCGATTTCCGCGCGTACGGAGCAGATTGAGCGTAGCCCTGTGACGTATATGTATAGAAAATTTTACTATCCACGAGCGCTTTTACGGCCTGGAAGGTTTTGCCCTTCCCGTCGCCTTGAAATATATACTGCTATGCTCCACATTTCGAATTCGTATAATCGATCCGACATTGCTGCCCGTCGATTGAAGATAGTCGAGGTTTTTGACTGCTTTTTTTCGTTTTGTAAAAGGTTAATTTTTTTTTCTTTTTTAGAGGTAGGTATAGTGTTAGGCGAATTGTGTGGAAATTACGTACTGGAATGGAGACTGGAGGTGTTTTTATGTAAATTAAACAAGGTGTATACATGTGTACGTGGTTATTTACATATTTTTTTATGTTACAGAGATGTATCTCTTATCTTGAAAATATTTATTACTACAATACTTCATATCGGTACATATATCTACATGTGTAATAAAGTATATCTCGATTGATCCATTTATTGCCTCCACTTATGCGCGACAAACTTAACATTGTTAAAAACTGTTTTATAATACAAACACTCTGTATTAAAACTGATTTATATATGTATTTCTTTTGTAAACTCAAAAATTTTCTTACCACCTGTAGGCACCAACGGCCGCCAGCTCTCAGGATATTCTGCAAAGAAGTGGTTAAAAAAAAAAGTTTTGAGGCACACTTCTGATATAATTTTTTTCTCGTTCTGTGGGTCATATAGTATACAAGAAAATTTTCAAACAGTCGAAAATGGTCTTGTGACACGGTTTTAAAAAATACTGAAAAATGGGCAAAATGTAGTCACAATTAACCGATAGCAAGCTATTAAAGGTGACAACAAATATTCTACAAAAAAGCAATTAAAGTAGAAGAAAAGAGCTTTAATTTGAGATGTGAATCGTTAAAATCGGTCAACTCGGCGCAAAGTTACGTACATTTGAAAATTGCTAAAAATTAACGAAAATGAGCGATTTTTCCCGAATCCACGTAAAATACAATTTTTTTTGATAATTTTTCGCGATCTGCACACGCGCACGCGTACAACGGCGGCGTCATAATTACCGAGACATTCGCCCGAGCGTACGGCCGTGTACTTGATCGGCGTAGGGCGCCGCCGGCGCGCGGTAAGTAGGTCGTGACCCCAAAAGCATTCGCGCGAGCGCGCAAACTAGGCGTTTTCGCCTTCTGGACGCGCTATAGTGAGCGAGTGTAAGTATGTGTGCGCATGTGTATATAGAGGAATAGAGGCGAGGCCGGTACGCGCGGTGTGAAAAAAAGATATTCAATGTCACAGCCGCGCGCGCGATGTGATGATCGTTGTTGCGGTTGAGCGGAGAGAGGTTGTGTGAATTACCGCTGATGGTGTATATAAATACTTACATGCATGAGAGCGATAGAGAGAATCGTTCGTAGATGATGATGTGGGAGGGAATTAGTAGGATAGGACAGCAATTAATTAAATATATAGGTATGTTCTTAAGGGATGACAGTAAGTTGCGCATGTTTGTAATGATATTGATAGGAAAGAAAGGATATGTTATAATCCTGAAATAATATTGCAGGGAATGACTATATAATATACCTATGATTAACGCTACCGCTTATACGCTATGCCTAGACTATTAGATAAGAGCATGAATCTTGATCTATACTGTAGAAAATATGATTTAAAACGTGAACCGATGATGATTACAGGCGATGTTTGAGTTTTTTTGAGATATTGAAAGTGATTTAATTTGAAAACGAGATCGATTCAGAAATATGGCTTGGCGCCATAGTCATGTATTTCCACCAAGTCATTGGGAGTTTCGAGGTAAACTAACTGTGATTTGGCCAGAAAATTGTTTATCGTCGACTGGCTGGCGATAAATAAAAAATGTTCAGATTTTACTCTATCGAAATTTTTTTTTCTTTTTAGAAACATGTAATTTTAGAAAAAATATTTATATTTTGTTTCACAGAGTGCATTGTTCTTTAGTAAAAATGTATTAATCTGTTGAAAAAAGACTTTATCAGAAAGGTAAATAGTTTTTTCTGACAATAACATATTATAAATTCATATCTTTTACTTGTAATTCTTGTATATACCTTTATTTTTCTAGACAAATATTGTTTCACAAAAGTTTCAGTTTTAATTTCGTTATTAGATTCAGTCAACATTGAGAATATTGTTAAACATCAGAAAACCTGGGTGAAGTGACTAGTTTTATTTTTCGCAAAATCGGCGAGCTTTGTTAAATAACAATAACATAATAATTGCGATTTCCTGATGACCATTCAGTAATTTATTAATCAATGTTATGATCAAAAATATATGATAAGATTTTATTTATTTATCTTATCTTTCCGTCAAATGTTGTAAATCTGTGCAATAGTTCTAGAGAATCTATAAATCACTACCTAACTACAATTAGTTAGTTGGTGAAGTCAACGCCAAGCAGAAACATGGTATATTCCGTGGAACCCGAAAAATTGCTCAATGGCAGATTTCTCATTCAGTTTCTTACAACAGTTGGAGGTTAGTTTATTATACATTTTTTCGAATAACTATCATTTATATATTATTAATAATATAGACAAAATAAGGTCATTGAAAATTTTTATGTAAAAAATCGTTTGAATGCAAAAAATCCTGCACAAAATTAATGGAAAAACTTTTGTATATGATTATTTGGAAATTCAATAAAAAGCAGTACATATTTATTCGAAATTTATTATCTATAAAATAAACAATCCCGTTCAAAACCAATAGAAAAAATCATTTGGTCAAATCGGCTGAAACTTTTGTCCAGGATCACGTGAACTATCTTTTCTTAAAATTTCAGCCGATTTGACCAAATGATTTTTTCCATTGGTTTTCTGCGGGGTTCTTTATTTTATAGCCAATAAATTTCAAATAAATATGTACTATTTCCTTGTTGAATTTGAAAAATAATCATGTACAAGAATTATACTGAAATTCATTGAAACAAATACACATTTATTAATAGTTTTTTTCGTTGTTTTCTTTTTAGTGTGTATGTCTATGGCACAAGTAGGAATACACATAGGATGGACCTCACCAAATCTCGCTCGTCTCACTTCAAATAATTCTTCAATCCCTCTGACATCAGATCAGGCATCATGGGTAGCATCATTTTCAGGACTAGGAGGATTATTCGGCGGACTTCTGGGATCTATCTGTATTGAGTTGATAAGCAGTAAAAAAACAATTGCTCTGGCATTGTCGTTAAATTCCATGTCATGGGTTTGTTTGCTAATTGCAAATACATACGAGTGGATATACGCCGCTCGAATAATCGCAGGAATTAACTGTGCCATGACATATTGCTGCTTTTCCATATACTTGGGTGAAGTCGCTCCTCCGAAAATTCGCGGTACTTTAATCTCAATAGCAGCCGGCGGTAATCCATTTGGAGTAATTATTGGAACTATTGCGGAAACTTATTTAGCCATGAAAGTTTCCACTTCAATTTATTTAGCGTTGTCTTTATCAACTCTCGTATTAATGTTATGGCTCAACGAATCTCCTTACCATTTGGTTAAAAAGAGAAATTTTGAAAGTGCTAAAAATTCTATAGATTTCTATTTTGGTGATTGTGATAAGGAAAAAGAATTAGAAGAAGTTAAAAAGTTTGTGGAAGCCTCTAGCACTCAAAGTATAAGAGATAATTTTAAAGAGCTAAAAAGGCCAGTAATTAGAAAATCATTATTTCTAATTTTTCTATTGTTTGGACTACCGCATGTAAGTGGAACAATGACAATAAATGCTTATATGGAAATTATTTTGAAAAATTCAAAATCATTCCTTGTTGAACCAAAAAATTTTGTTATTTATGCTAACATAATGAGTGTTATAGCAGCAGCGTTATCTGTACAGTTAATAGATAGATTAGGCAGAAAATGGTTATTGTTGCTGTCTAGCGTAGGAACTGCAACAGCAATGGTATGCTTAGGTATCCATTTTTTCTTATTACGATCTGATTTTGATTCAAGAAATATCCAATGGCTACCAATAGTTTCAATACTTTTATATTTGATTACATATTCAATTGGATTTTCAACTGTCCCAAGTACTGTACTTGGCGAAATTTTTCCTGAAAATGTCAAAAGTATAGCTGTCTGTGTGGCAACCATGTCTGCTTCTCTTTTTGGATTTATATCACCAAAAATGTATCAACCAATGTCTGTCGCAGTAGGTGAAGAATATGTGTTTCTGACTCATGCTCTATTAGCTTTATTGGCAATTCCATGCGCGATATTTATTATGCCAGAAACAAAAGGAAAAACTTTACAAGAAATTCAAGATGAACTTGAAGGAAAATAAATAAATATGTATCTTAATAATCTATTTCGGAAAAGAAAATGCATGTAATATAAAAGACCGTAGAATATTGTTTCAAAGTATTTCATTTTTTATTCGTATGGGTAGTGATTTATTAATCGTTAATTCTGTCTTAAAATAAATATATTTGTAAAACGTAAGGTGTACATCTGCAATGGCTTGTCCCAATATGTATACAAGAGCGAAAGAGTGCGAGAGAGAGAGAGAGAGAGAGAGAGAGAGAGAGAGAGAGAGACTTATCACTTTCTCTCAACTAAACTCTGAGAGTCTGTATCTTATTCTTGTACAAATGTATATTAGGTATCCGAATCGTAAATATGATGCATGTTTCTAATATTCAGAATTACATTTATAAATATAATTTATAAAATATTGGAATTATTATTAAAAACAAGTCGGTGTTACGGCAACAAAGACTCTAATTTAATAAGTTATTTATAATTTGTCAGGAAGTTTATATAAATTATTTACTGTAGTACAGGGAAAACTGTATATATAAAATCTGCATTTTACTTAATGATTGATTGATCCTCAATGTCCGTTTACTTAGTAATATTTTATTGGAATAAATAAAATCCAGTTCTAAGAAATCATCTGTGTTTATTTAATTAAATCAATCAATCTTAATTCATTCAAATTAATCGGCTAATGAATGGATTATATCAGTATTAAATCTGAATAGTACTATGGTACTGATTATAGAATTAGTTGATAAAGGCGTCATATAAAATGCACATACCATTTTACGATAACATTCATTTATCTTATCTCATAGCTGCTAGATCTAACTATGACAATCACCGAGCACTAAAATGGCATCAGTATGATGATTTTGTGCGGAAGAGTAGTTGCATTCTAGAGAATAAGAAATATTAGTTTCATGGTATGTCATAGAGAAACTATGAGATTTTTCATTCAATGGATCGCCACTCTAGGAGGTATGAAAAAAAAATATATATATGTATATATTTTTTTTCCATATGACGCTAATACACTGTTAATTTTCAGTGTTATAATGGTGTGGTTATAAATAATTTATATGTGTTTTTTAGTTTTTTTATCAGTGATGGAGATGGGAATATACGCAAGTTGGGCTTCGCCAAACATTGTCCAACTTACATCAGATAACTCATCGATTCCATTATCAGAATCACAAGCTTCTTGGATTGTGTCACTTATGAGTATAGGAGGATTTAACAAAATATGATAATCATTTTGACTTTTTATCCAATTTAGATTTCAAAATGATCATTTTGTTCCTTGTTCAATTTCAGGGGTAGTTACTACAGGAAAAATTAGAAAATTATCTAAACCTGAAAAGTTATAATCAATTGTTTATAAGTATGTGAAAGTCTATCATAAACAATTGATTGTAACTTTGTCCCGAACCTCCTTAACACATGGTATTGCTCTAGTGATATTTTCATATTTACTTATTTTATTTATTATTTCATTTCGGTTTCGTATCGATAGTAATTTACTTTTGCTATAATGTTTATAACGTCGAAAGAGGTTGAGGTGGAGAGAGAAAGAGAGATAGAGAGAGGGGGAAGGAAGAAAGACTTCTCACTTTCACTCACGAAAACGAACTATGCGTCATTGTCTGATTCTAGAGCAAATACCTGTCGCGGATAATTTCGGTATATATACTTGGGTACAAGCATCTTCACTCTCATTCAGATTCTGATTTCAGGCTATAGATTTTAACTTTGAATTTTCTAAGCCAGGTTCACTAGTTTTTTTTTATATCTTCACTCCTAATTCAAAGTCCATACAAATCAATTCAACAAAATCTGTTGTCTTAATAAATTTTTATTTTGTAATTTTTATTCAAAACTTTATTATACATAAGATTTTTCAATTTAGAAATTAAAAAAAAAATATAAAATACATTATCGCGAGAGGTATTTTATTAGAATGGTAAAATGTTTGATGGATATAAAAAAATATACGAATCCGATACTGTGAATTCCGAACAGGAGCTATTCAGAACACAAAAGGAATTACTTTCGAAAAAAAAAAAATATTTTCTATAATTTAATCTTTAGGTAGACAGAGCAGTCGAAAAGTTGATATCACGCATCATATTGAAGTAATTCAATGAAGATATTATGGCCTTCTTGCTAAATGTTTTCGAGTTTTTATATATATTAAACATTTTTTTAAACATTCAGAAAATTTATCCTTCTACGATAACATATTTTAATTTGTTTTCTTACTTTTCTGAGAAAATACTCATATAATACTTTACCATTCTGATAAAATAGTTTTTGTAATATTTATAGAATGTTTTAATTAGTTACACTATGTCAGGAAGGTTAATAAATTATGCATCGTAATATTGGAAAATTGCAGATTGTGGATCTATACAACATGTATTAATTTTTAATATTTTATTACTTGATTGTATTTTATTGGTACGTATAAAATACTGTAATTATAAATCTTTTATGTTTATTTAAATTAAGCTTTTCATTTCTTTAAATTAACCTGTTCAAAAATTATATCAATATTAAGTTTAAATAATGTTATAATTCTGATTAAGAATTCTGAAATTATGGATAAAGGCTATGATAATGTTCATATATCTTATCACATAATCTGATGAAACGGTAATTATCATTGAGCTCCAATTTTGATCAGTAAGATTATTTTATCTGAAAGCTCCAGTGTAGACAATCAGAAACATCAGTTTTATAGAGGTATTTCATACAAAAACATGAGATTTTTCATTCAATGGATCGCTACTCTAGGAGGTATGGAATATATATTTGAATTTTCTTTATTATGATAATACATTGTTAATTTTCAGTATTACAATTCTGTGGTTATAGATAACTTTTAAGTGTTTTTTAGTTTTTTTATCATTCATGGGGATGGGGATGTACGTTGGTTGGGCTTCACCAAATCTTGTTCGACTTACATCGGATAATTCTCCAATCCCATTGTCAGAATCAGAAGCTTCTTGGATTGTGTCACTTATGACTATAGGAGGATTCATAGGGACTGTAGTATCATCCATTTCTATCGAATTCTGTGGCAGCAAGAAAACTGTGCTCGCAACATCTGTAAATACAAGTATTTCTTGGTTATGTGTGATAATAGCCGATTCAGCTGGTTGGTTATATGCTGCTCGGTTTATAGGTGGATTAACAACAGGATCAATTTTATGCTGTTTTTCTATTTATTTGGCAGAAGTATCGTTGCCCAGTATTCGCGGTACTATGGTTTCTGTTGCAAGTTGTGGTGCTCCTGTTGGTGCCGCTATCAGCACCATTATGGAAACTTATTTATCCATGCGAGTGTCAAGCTCTGTTTATTTCGCTGTAAGTCTAATAGGA
>JAPYZO010002102.1:0-10081 GCA_030522905.1 Torymus flavipes
ATATCATTATTGCTGTGGCTTCCAGATTCACCAGATTTTGTTAATGCCGATGCTTGCCAAAGCATGAAAGATAAGCTGAACGAGTTGAAAAGTCCAACTGTGAGAAAATCAATGTTCATTATCCTAATATTGTTCACATTTCAACAAACATGTGGTATGTTAATTATTCTATCTTATATGCAAACAATTTTAATTAAAGCCAAGTGTTATTTGATTGAACCTAAAGAAATTGTCATCTACGCCAACATTATTAGTGCTATATCCTCCTTGCTGGTATCGGGGATGATTGATAAATTTGGTCGAAGATTTATACTCATCATAACGAGCATAGGGACAACTATAGCAATGATAGCCCTGGGAACTCATTTCTATTTATTGCAATTGAATTTCTATGCACAAAGTCTGCAATGGATACCTTTAGTTTCTATAATTTTGTATTTAATTACATATGCATTTGGATACATACCAGTCGGTAGTGCCTTACTCAGTGAAATTTTCCCTCAAAACATCAAAAGTGTGGCTTCATTCTTATCTAACATAGTAACGTCAATCATTGGATTTATAGTAACGGCAAGTTATTTCCCATTAGTTGAGTTGGTCGGAGAAGCTTATGTTTTTTGGATTTACGCTGTCTTTTGCTTTTTGGCGACTCCATTCGCTTTGTTTGTAATGCCAGAAACGAAAGGGAAATCTTTTCAAGAAATACAAGATCTTTTAACTAATTGGTAATACACTTTTTTAAAGTAAAAAAATCTCGAATTTTCAAATTTTGATGAACGTTTCTGAAGTATCGGCTGATATTAAGCTGAAAAGCATCGTTTTATAGATTATATATAAGCTAAACTCATACAGATTCTTTAAATAGAATGACTTAAAGATCAGATATCTTATCTAATAAATTCCAATGTTGTATTTTAGATTATAAATATTGTCTGCAATTAAATTTTGCTGTTAAATTCTACTGATATTATGTGCTTTTATGAATACTCAATTAATGTAACTAATGTAATCATAGGTACGCAAGTATTAATATTATACTTACGAAAAAATAAATATTTATTTTCACACTAATCTTTATTATTAATTGTTTAATACCATAAATAAATCTCATTACTGCCCATCTAAACTCTTCGTCAAATCACATTTCCACGCGCCCCTTAACTTTGTATACCAACCGCATGCTTAATAATCCACAAAAGAAGATTTTCTTCCGTAAATCATTTTCGCCTCTATACGTGCCGCACGCGACCGCTGCAGCTCTCCATATCTATAAATTAAGCGGCGACACGGCGCCTTACGACTCATTGCCAGCGGGGGAAAAATATAGGATTGTAAAAGCGCCGGATAAAACACTTTCACCGCGATAGCTCGCGGCTCCGCGCGTCTCCCCCTTTATATAGCTTTCGCTTGCGCTTCATCATGTACTCGCACAGGCTTCCTCTTCTCCTCCTTCTTCCGGAACGGGCGAATCGCCTATTTCGGTACAATACGCTCGCGAGACGAGAGAAGAAAGATCGCGGACAAGTGGGTTAACAGGTCACAGACGCCCACGATAAGCGCGTGTGCGCCGATGGTTCGGCGCGAGCGAGAGAGAAAGAGAGAGAGAGAGATAAAAAGAGAAGAGAGGAGGAGGAGGAAGGATGTGCCCGAACGCTTTCTGTTTTCTGGGCTTCGCGAGAGCGACGAAAGTCGTTCAGGAGGTTAATCTGGCTGCTGCGCTGGTGAGCTGGCTGATTTTTCTAATGGATAGACGGATTGTGAGTTGGTTCGCGTGCGCGCGCGTTTTTTTTCCTTCTTATTCAGAGGTTTAGATTGTAATTGAGATTGGAGGAATTCGGAGATGAACGGTTTCGGTTCTGTGAATGTATGCCTATCTATATCGTTTGATTTTCATTTAAATTGAATTACTTTAACTAGAGCATTTCATTGAAAGTGTAAAAAGACAAAATGCTCGTGACAGTGAATTACTCAACGTTAATGACCGTGTAATGAATTCAAATGATGTCGACAGTAATTTTTGTCTTTCTTTGGTACACACGTGTTAGCATCTATATTTATATGGATCAAGTGGGAATGAAAATAAATAATTTTATTTCGTCAATAAAATACCGTAATTATTATTATCTATATACTGTTTCGACATTAGAAAGTTCGGACGTTGTTTATCGAATTACCGAGATTTGTCAAGCTTATAAGCAAATCAAAGCTCGGTATAAAATACACCATAAGTACATTACACGTGCAAACCTCGTCGCAACTTTCAAGATCTCGACCGATAAAACTAAGCGGCTTACACAGCATCCTCCCGTTTATTACAGCGCCCGACAACTGTACCAATATCACCGTAGTCTATACACCGGAAACGCAATCACCGCGCTCATCATCAATTCGATCAGCCGGTATCGCGCCCAATTCGCAAGAAAACCATCGCGCGAGCCATTACCCGCACCATATCTCCACCCATTCAATTATACTACAGCTCTTGCTCCGGTTCCTATACTCGCGCAACCTCTTTTCACGGTATCCGCGCCGTCTCTAACGAGGCGTGTAAAGCGCGACGTGTCGTGGGGGCGCGGATTTTTGCTCTCTGCCGAAGTCTCACTTTCTCCGCGCGTAACGCTCGCGATGTTCGCTCGCGGGGCCGTGTGACCCGGTTTCGTCGGTGACGGCCTCCTGGCATACAGACACACGCAGCTGCCACGAGAAAGCTGGAGGTAGAATGGAGCCGAAGGGATATAGGTTGCGCGCGTTCGCGGGTTAGAGATAGGGAGAAATTGAGGCGATCGCGCGCGCGCGCGCGAAGAAAGTACATTAGCGGCGGGAGGTCGGTTGCTCCAGAAGAGTGGTATATGTGTGTATATATAAGTGCGGGTTTATGGGATGGGTTTTTTTTTGGAGGGCTGATTTAGAGGCTGTATAGCAATTTTATTTTGAAGTGTATTACCTAAAAGTAGATTATTAGTTCTCAGGATTTTTTTTATCGAATGCCAAACATTTTGACTGTTTTTGTTTTGTAATTGTAAAATGCTGGGTTGACGTATAAGTGATAAACGGATATACACTGATCGTATATATACAGGATCAAGTGGAGCGGGATGTTCACAGCCAATAAGTGCTGTACTGTATAAGCAATACTATTCTTTGTTTTATTATACTTGTATACGTATATTATTTTAATTGCAGGGATTATTTATAATTAGTTATAGTTATTTACAGCGGTAAAAATAGTAAAAATGAAAAAACTTTAATTCAAAGCTCGACCTCCTAAACTCAATACTATCATACAGAAACCTTGAAAAACAAACTATTAGTATATAACAATCAAACCCTCCAAAACACTGAAATTCACTACTTCAATTAAACTTCCGGACATAGAAACCAACAGCCACTGCACAGATACACAAAACCCAGCGCAGAGCCACCAAACAAATCAAAACCAACGAAGCGCTAAACGAAGCAGCACGTGTGTCTCTTTGTGTACAGAAATATATATATGCGTCGTGCAACAAGCGCCGCGGCTGCACATATCACGGTCATTGAAAATTCACCGACGCGCGAAGAAGAAGTAGAAGACACCTTATACCGCGTCCTCGCGCCGGAAACGAGCCATCGCGCGGAAGAGTGTGTGCGTGGGTATATATGCGCTCCGGATCCATTTATTTTCGGCTATCGGCGTCATCGCGGGCGAGTATAGGTAAAATGCCATTGTCGTCGTATATTGGTGCCCGTGAAAATCGAGGACCGAGCGACCGATCGATCGGGTAAATCTATTTTCGATGAGTTGGGCGAGCATGCGGAAGTATTGTTGGAGCTTCGCATATGGAGGATGATTTCGTAGAGTCGCTGATGACGAGTAGTTTATTTTTTGCTTTATCTTTAAAATAAGGAGATAATGTAGTTGGATTTTTAAATAAAAATTAGCGGATTTGTATATATCATTCTTGGAGCTTATACCTTATATAGTTTCGACATGCAGATCGTTTCTAAATGTGAATTATTTATAGTTATACAAAAATACTCCGTATAATATACCAATTTTCAAAAACCAATCATACTACTATATAATAACGCTATACAATGTATACTCTATAGCGACATGCGCTTTGTAGCAGCGACATTGAGGCAGAGGTTACTCATCCAAAATGGGCACAAGTTTTCCTCTGCGGTTTCGCGTTCCCTCCAGTCATCACCTCGTTTGAATAATCATCTGCCAGATTCCAGAACGCTGCGCATTGTGTACATACGCGCACCTACAGTCGCGCGTGCGTCAAATATTGATAAACATTTGCGAATAATCAAAGCGGTGATTCTAAAATGCAATTACGTCATTAAAGGATGTACGTATATACTGAGATTCGTCATTTAAATCTCGATTGCAGGATATTTGTATGAAAAATTATGGTTTTCTTTGTGTACTATATAGCAAGTATAGAACAAATGCCATTCATAAAGAAATTATCAATGATTAATGTAAAGCACGTTTTAAATTATTAAAAAAAAAAAGAAAACTAAGTGATGTACATTTTTGCATATTTTAAGACAATTTATACTTTGTATTCATTGGTAAATTCAATACATATCCTTTATAGCCACCAAAGAAGTATATTCTTTTACTTGAAAAATTTTTTCTTCAGAATGTAAAAAGTAAATATTGCTGCGGATACCACATTTATTATCACATTGATAATTCACCTTTTTACGCTTCTCATCCGGAAAAATATTAAAAATCTGCGGGTACATCAATATTTTGAAATTAGCTAATAGAGAAAATTATAATCGGAAACCGGATTCACTCATTAGAACAAATTTACACTTTGAGTAAGTATAAGAGTTACATCATTTTAGGTATGAGGAAGAATACTTACACTATGATATAGCGATAATTCTAAGAAAAGTTGTGTAATATTCATTCTTCATAATAAGGTTTTCATGAGTTTCACGCACGTATATAAAGTGAAATTCTCATTAATTATGATTAGTAAAAAATTTATAATAATAACATACCCTACCAACAGCACATCTGTAATCGTACACATAATGTATATTCTGCTCACCTACATACGAAAATCCTTACGCCAATCATCGCATCGAACTAGATCACGCAGTCGTCCACACTATACCCAAACAACTCAAAATCATCCAACGCACAGACGAAATCTCTCTTTACACACTTCGCACTCTCCTATACAAGTATATATACTTACATGTATATTCGAGTCGCGCGAGTCAAGGCCGCGCTCGTCTGCGTTCAAGGTTTCCCCCTTGACGCGCGCGCGTCTCTCGTTTCCTGCTCAATCGCTCGCCCAGACTCCGCTGGTTAGCTCTCTTATGACGTTCGCTGCGTATAGCGGATTTCTCATTGTTCGCGCGGTGCGTGTGTTTGTGGCTATAAGTCGCGAGAAGAAATAGCCGAACTAACGTCACGCGTGACGTATATATAGATATATAAAGTGGTAGTTTTTGTCTATAGCATTGGGTTTTCATTGATGGGGAGATGTTTGTTTGTTGGTGGCGTTCTGGTGGGATGAATGGGGATATTTATAGGATGAGAGAGTGGTGACGTTTTTTTGGTTTAGGTCATGGGGATCTATATGGGTTATAATTAGGTTACCGTTGTTTTTTTGTTTTTAAATGATGAGATTGTTCATATAGAGGAGTGTTTGAGAAGTGACGAATGTGCTAACAAACGTCGAACGTATAAGTTAGAAGCGAAGGCTTGAATACAAATGAGCTTCGATTCGCAGAAATTAGAAAACAAGAAAACTTGAATAAAACATCATAACACTTACGAAAAGCTTGAATGCCTCACTGTTGCACATTTTCCATATTTTTCCTTATTCATTTCGGAACAAACTTTATAGGTACATAGCTTTGTTCATTATCTCTCGGAAGAAACCCTTGCAATCAGGCCCAACAATCCTGCTTTTTCACAACTACACATTCGACCAAGTTATCTCCCCTTATTTACCGCATCAACATTCGAAACAAAAGAACACCTCAACAACTCTATATATCCCGTGTCTCAACATTCCAACGAGCACATTTCGAAAGTCTCTCAAGCTATATTTACGCGTGCATCCTTCGACGCGTGTCGCGCGCGCACACGTGTTCGCCCCCCTACATCGGAAATCCGTTACGGGAAAAACGGACCTTCCTTTATATAGGTATTCTCACGCGCGCGCGTCACACGTGGTTCCGCTAACGAAGCCCGTTTAGCGCTGCAGCTCGCGAAAGCTGGACGCGGAGGGAGAAAGCGAAAAAGGGACACAAAGGGGCTTTCTCAGGCGGTCGCATCATGCGCTCTCTTGACGGATGATGGGTGCAGCCCGCGCCGACACTTTGCGCGCGAGGGAAAGCATAAATATAAAGTCAGGGTCGTGGCCGCGCACGCGCGTCAGCATGTGTATAAATGTGTGTGTGTACACACACTGTGATGGGTTCTTGTGTGTGATGTACAGTCTTCCTTTTGTGAGATTTCATTTGTGAGTGTTTAGTTGGAGGGTATATGAGGTTGCGCGGGGCTTTCGATGTTGAGAGAATCGAGATTTTGTTTTCTGCTTGTTTATGGAGTTTGTTACATTTAAACTCATGAATAATCGTACGATACGAAATTTCTATATAATAATACAAGAAGCGTCGGTTGATAATTGATATTGTTTCAACCTATTATCGCGTATAATTGACCATTTTGACGAAAGTAAATAACCCATTTCCTGTATTACCCGGTATTTCTCTCATGACAGGTCATTGCCTTTCAAATTGGATGAAGAAATACAAAAGGTTTCACCGTATGGGCCCCCGAAGGCCGTATCAGTAAGCGGTGTTCAATGATAATATCTTTGAAAGGTATATCATGAATAAATTTGAATGAAAATGACCGCACATCTTCTCTTTTAACAATATCTTATTTATAATACCCTAAAGCTCCCTCGCAATATTATATCTTTTTGCAAAGAACTCTAAGTTAAATCAATTGCATAGTTTATAAACTGAATGAACTCAGCCCGTAACTTCTCCAATATACACACGCTATCCTAACTGCTGAACGAAAAATGAAAGTCAACGGAAGAAAGAAGATCTGTCACTCCATCGAGTATGTAATTCCAAATCGAGCTCGCATAATCACACGCGAGAGCCGCCTCTTTACGCCTTCGCGTATACCGACCATCCATACACGCGCGCACACGTGGAAATTAACAATTGCAAAACCTCGCTCTCATCGTTTTATATGTATATATAACACTTACAGACGCACATCAGACTCGCCCATCCGGTCCGGAAGTCCGACATATTGCGAGTACGTATATATAAGGTATAGTATACATTCGCCCTCTCTCGCTCTCCCCTGATTGTCCTCGAAAATTGTCACGGCCTACTTGTATCGCTGCCGCCGCAGACAGACACACACACACACAACACACGGGGATGAGTGTATTAGCATATTTCGAAAAGGCACATGCGCGCGTGTGTGTGTGCATGTGGCGCGCAATGAGGAGTAAGAGAGCGTGTGCGCGCGAGCAGCTCGTTGCGTTAAATTTCCATTTCCTGCCCTTTGTCTCGCGATCGAGGAGGTTAACGCGCGCTGATGCCCCGGCTGAGAGCGCCTGCTATATATTGGGTTATTTATGTGAAAGGTGAAAGTCAAGTGCCCGCCGTGTCTGTGTGTACGCGTGTGAGAGCAATCGGTGGGGCTTGAAAAATTGCGCGCTTGTAAGTATATGAGGTGATGTCGAGTATGGCTTTTTGGCGTAAGTTGCGTGCGGCCGTTTGTTTTTACACATATATGTATTTTCTTTTTTGCGGCAAGGACGATGTTATTTTTAAAAAAAATTTTTGATTTTTATCTCAGTACTTATTATGTGCATTTTTGAGAATATTTTAGTTCATAATAGAGAGAAAGATTATAGCAAAATGTTGAATTCTCGATATTATATATTTATTTCACAGTTCTGAGCAGTAATGTTACTTCATATCATCTTATCAGTAGATATTACAAAATGCTTTTTATCAATACAAAATGAATTAGGATAAAAAAACCTAATATGAATGTTACAGAACGTTTTATATGAATACAAAATAAACTACGATAAAAAAATACGATAATTATGATGATGAGATCGATTTTGAAAAAACATGAAACTATCCCGTCATGCATTAATCACAAATGCTGTTATAAAATTGGACGATTTTTATAAAAATCTATGAATCGACATGTTTTTAAAATTTCTAAGTATGGTTATATTTTACTAAATAGTCATGCTGAATTATTATATTGTTAGGTATAGTTCGGATAAAGCAAATAGATTCTATTGTAGGCATAAAAAATCATGATGCAGGCCACACAAACTTATTTCTTAATTAATTTATTTATTTTCAGCGGATTTGAATCCCTTTTACAATAAGATGTTAAATAACATCAAGTGAAACGATATTTCATAATGTTAAATAACAAAGCTAATTACAATGGATATTTATCAGTAATAGAATTAAAATTCAGATACATGTGAAATTTCGCATACAGGTTCATAAATATAATTTTTCAGAAGGCTAGGTGAGATAGAAATTAAGATATTAATATTTTCGTTTTTTGCTGATTAACATGGGCTCTTATGGGAAATCGCGATTTCTTTTTACTTATTTGTGTATTATAAAACATTAAAAATTGAGATCTTATTAAGATTCTTTGTAGTATATAATGAAATTATGATGAACATTTATAACTTTTTAGAAATTGTATTAATGGGCGCTGACTTATAACAAAATTATGTTGTATACAAAAAACGTACATTTAACCTCAAAAAATGAGTCAAATTAGAATCTGCATGAATACGCGAGGGTACCGGGTCGGAAAAAATTAATTTTGCACATGTCGGAATTCGGGCCGCGGAGTGTGATATTTGTATTCAGCATGCCCAAAAACCCCTATAGGTATAGGTTTCAAGACTTTTTGAGGATGGCGATTTATTGAGTATACGCGAGGGAAAAAATCAATTTTCTCATGTTGGAATTCGGGCTCGGGACTGTTATATTCTTGTTCAGAATGTCCGAAAACCCACATTTTGATAGGGCGAACTTGACCTTTTCGAGGAGATCTACTTGCAGTATGTAATTATTATTATTTAATTTTTTGAAAACGGTAAAAGACTATTAAATTAAATACTAATATCAAGGTTAGTACTTTTATAAAAGTAACTGGTTTTTTACTTTACAAAACCCTACTTTCGTCTATAAAGGCTTTCGATTGTTTACAAAATTTAGATTTTCCAGGAAGTTACAAGCAATTAAAGATAGATAACCATTTTCTTACGCTATCTTTGATTGCTTGTAACTTCCTGAAAAATCTCTATTTGGTAACCAATCAGGGCTTAAATTTTAGCTTTTACTGTTTACTTTTATAATTTTTCTTTCTTGTTTTCGTATCCTAAGTGATAGCGGATATTTGAAGAATTCTTTAACACTCTTCCCGTGGTTTAGATTGGCAGCAGCGTGTCAAATCAATTTGTGATTTAGGGATTTTTTGGGCAAAAAGATATATTTTTAACTTAAAAAACTCGTGAAGCGGCAACAGTTTAAAAATAAATTTTGAAACGAAAAATTTCAAAGACAGAATTTTGAAGAAATTTTAACATGCAGAACAGATGCAATTGTAAAATGATCGGTGACATATTTAGACATACTCTGGCTGTTCAAGTATAAGTAATTGTCAAATAGAAATAAGGTATGACGGATTAATAACGAGAATACAGTTTAACGGTCTCACTAACAATTAAATAAGAGAAGACGGTATTTGCATCTTGCATTACAGGGCTTTTCATGTCCCATCATTGTTCTCTTTTTAGCTCTATTTGTGAGCATAGAAATAAGAAGTATACCAATAAGTATAGTATTTCAAAACAGTCAATTTGCAATACTTATCTCTGAAAATTGTTTTTTTTTTTTTCGTCAGTCGCTGAATATATATTTTAATTTCACAAATGATAAGTGTAATGTCTTGTAAATAAGAACACAGGACTAGATATAAATGAATGGTTTATTTAAGTGAACACAAATTACATGGTTACAAGGGCAAGCTCCGTTCGGC
>JAPYZO010002103.1:0-15652 GCA_030522905.1 Torymus flavipes
ACATATATTCATTCTCATTTTCACCCAACTATACTTATACATTTCCCAGCAACAAACAACAACGTCCAATCCCACCGAAACTACATTACACCACAATATTCCATCCGCGCATAGCTATAGCGTGTTCAACCGCATAATCCTCTCACTTCTCTCCTCCCTTGTCATTCGCAAAAACGTCAGGCCGAAACAGATTTGCCCGGCGCGCACAGAGAGACAGAACCTGCCTGCCTCGGCGACATCGTCGACTAGTAAATTCTCGCATTGTTCTCGTTCTGAGCGCAGTCGGCCGGCACTCTCGCGCTCGCGACAAGAAATAACAGACGTCTTCGCAATAATGGCCCGCAATTGTTCCGACCACTTATGCAAATCTCTTTAGCCAACTAATTCATTCAGCGCGCGAGCGAGTGAACGCTGCAGTGACAGACGTCCTCCGAGTCGTGTTTTCCCGCGGGCCTTCCCACCACCCGTCGTTGCATCCATTTTGAATGCCCGAATGTCTTCCCGATCTTGCCTGAGAGTATAACACATACAGCAATTATAGCGGCCTGTTGTTCCATTTGTATAGGGAAGAGAATGTGCGGATGGGAAGATAGAGATGTCAAAAATGATAGCTGAGCATGTGGAGATGTAATTGTATTATGATGTTAGACTATTTATGTCATATCTAGAAACTTTCGTAAATTTAATTTGAACGGATCAAGAATTGGCCCAAATCTAGAAGTGAATTATTCACATTTTCTGAATTATATCACATAGATTAAACCATGAATTCTCCTTATCACCGAAGATCCTACGAGTTTGCTTCATATTATTTTATCAATAATAATATGCAATATTTCACGTTGAAAGCTTACGCTGCAGAAAATAATGAACCAATACAATCAGACACTATATCCACAATATCCTGGCCGTCTTAATTAATCGAGCAAACGTTCAATGCATCATCCAAAAGATGCCGCTTTTCATGCATGACTCATATCGACGATCCACCGCATCTTTCCCTCCCTCACAAAACTTCTGCCGAGCCTGGGAAAAATCAACTAATTGATACCCATACGCTCGTACACAATCGGTCAGCGATTTTACTACTACTCCCCCCTTTCCTCGACCCAAATATCCACACCCTCATATTTTTCTCCTACTCCCTCCCTCCAGCTGTTTATGCACCAATTTACTTATCCCTCCGAGTCCCGACTCGTCTCTCTCCTTCCCCAGCCGCCCCCGACATCAACAAACATCTTGATTATACCGTGAAAGCCGTCCGCGTACTCGAGAGTTGGCTGGAAACTCGGCGGCGGCGACGGCCCACCCCCCGGAAACCTCTGCCGTCGCCCTCGTCGTCTTCTCTCTTCCGTGCGTATATCTCTCTCTCGCTCGACGACGGTTCGAGTGCGTATATATACACGTATTTTGCATCTCATTCCCCGCGTTATTCCCCATCTTTCCGTCCTGTATTTCGTACACATATAAACATACATATATATATATACCTATAAATGTTTTCTCAGACACACACATACGAAGAAACACACACAGACAGGCAAGCGCGGCTGTATTTACATGTACGAGTAGAGCGCACAGATCGAGGAGCAGCCGGCGACAAATATGCATTGAATTTTATGCAAATGGTCGCGCGTACGCGTACATCCTTTAATTGAAGAGGTAGTTAACGTATCCGAGAACGCCCGCTCGCGTATAATTTCGAGAGGGTGAAGACATCGGAAAACGATCTCGCACGCGCGCGCGCGCCTCTTGATCATTCGCAATCTCGACTTCGCGTTCCACTTCGCGAGTGTGACGGTGATACGCGAGAGAGACGTTTAATGCCTTTGTTATGTCGCAAGAGGTAAGTGCTGGGATTGCAGTATGCGTATGTATAGGCGAATTTGTCGGCTTAGGTTGATTCGCTTCAAAAAGTTGCTTTACGAAGTAGTTTTTGTTTTGAAAGCTTAGGGTGAATTATTCAGTAATATTTTAGGATAAATTTTCTGTTACAAAAGACTGTCGTTTCTAATAGTTAAGTTGTCACTTGTATAAAATTAGCGATTGGTCTATGTATAATCTCATGTAAAACTTGTTCGTTTAGAAAATAAGTGATATATGTTTACGGATTCTTAAAATTTTTACCCCAATCGTGGTAACACATATAACCATTTCGCAAACCGTTTTCAAAATCAAGTCCAACGAGCTAATATCCGTCGACGCTCGCACCCTTTCATCCACTACACGCGGCAGTCGTTCCAAAAATTTGAAATGTAAACTCACGCTGAATCATGAATTTCTGAATAAAGCATCTTTCGCAATTCTCTTCTTTTATCCCTGCGCGATCGCATGCATTCGTCTAAGAATAACCGAACTAGTGCCAAGGCCATTGAGAAATTTCGCGTACTTAGCGCTTGTGCGCAACGCGCGCGCCTGCAAAGTGATTTACGAAATGACCTCCACGCGAGCGCGACTGATTCGCGCGAGATAACGAAATAATTTACGATGGGAGCTAATTAAAACTCGCGTAACTTTGCGATTTTACGCGCCACTGCGAGCGCTTTTCCGAATACATATATTAGTATGCGCTCTTTTTGTCTAGGTTGAAAAAAGAGTCGCTCGAGCTTTGTTCGGTGTGAAATGGCAAAGTTTTCGCCGCCCGTTTTGCATCGCTATAGTTGTAAAAGCCAATTATATTGTGTAAGCTAATTATTAACTATAATTAATTGATTATTTGAGCTCGAAATTAATTATAAGGCGCGATGTAAGTTAATTAAAAATGGCAGTGGGCGATCCAATTTAAATGGGTTTAATTAAATTAGCCGCTCGGTCGCGGAAGCAAGTTTAATGAAGCACTGAATATATCGTTGAGTTATTACATGAATTTTTAAATTTCACTTCGAAAATATAGAATAAGTGTGCGAGCTGCCGGCGCTGAAAGGGATCTTCCATTAAAAAAGATATATGGACTCTCTCTCTCTCTTTTTCGATGTAGTTCAAAAACTTTTCCTTAGCACGGCGGAATTTTATAAAAATTGCCTACCGTAAAATATGTCACTTTTCACTATCACACTTCGGGTGCAAATTAATCGCGCTGCAAAATTTTAATGAAATAAAAAAGAAACACATTTTTTACATCTAAAAATAACGAGAAATAATCCAGCTTGCTGAAAAAAAAAAAAATTAATTTTCCACGCACCAGTAAACCGAAAATTCCTTCACCCTTTGCACGAGAAGGAAAAAAAACACGTCTACACACTAACCGTATACTTATATGAGATCCTTCGCATATAATGCCAGGCGCTTAGCCGGCCGGCATTGTAACCACGGGCAACGCGTGGCTGCTGGCTTTTTTACCGCGCGACGCACCGCCTCGTTAGCGCGCGACTCGCGGATTTTGTTTCGCGCGCCGCGCCGCAAGAGAGGAGACCACCACGCGAAACACGAGAAGAGAGAGAGAGAAAATTGGACGGATCCGGCGGTTGACTTTGTGCGCGCGCGCTTAGGGGTGCAAAAAAGGGGTGGGGAAAAAGTGTTAAGAGGTGGGTGTTTATTGTCTGGTATAGTGCAAATGTTGGGGGATTCTGTGTATACGCGTGGTTTGGAATTGAAAGTTTTTCTATAAATTGGAAAACTGCGGTTGCATAGATGTTTTTTCTTGTAATAGAAAATTCTTACTAACGAATCAAAGTTTTGATAGTAAAATAAAATTATTTCCATATTTATATTCGTTTAAAATTTTCTTTGCAAAATACAAAGTATATCTTTACTCTATACGATAACAATTTTTTCGCTTATATATTTTCCTATATATGGGCGCTACAAATTCAGAGGTATAATAAAACGTGTATTTTCGAAGCGTGAGCGCGGGGTTGGCGCGAATTTTTCAAATACAGTAGCGCGTATTATACGACTTTGCACGCCACTAACCATGAAATCGCGGCGCGTGTCCTATCTGCCTCTACTTTTGCCGCTGCGAACTTAAGCCGGCTATTATAATAACGGACTTTACGACACTGCGCGAAGTACTGAATCAAATATATACTGTTCCTAAGCTCTGACTAACCTCAACGTTTTATGCCACGTCATTTCGGCCTTTTCTTATATACTCCCCCGTTTCATTTTAGCGAAATTATGTACACTTCAACGATTTTTATTCAACTTTCATCCTTTGTAATTTAAACATTTTTCATCAGTACTTTAAAATAAACAATTTCCTACTAATAGACAGCCTATATTTTCGCATAAACCTTGCACTTAATCTATATGTATAACCGTTCTCGTTCAGTCGACCCGCGAGAGAGAGAGTTCATCCACCCACGCCGTCAAATAAATTCCGCCCGAGCCTTCAAAACGCCATAAAATAAGATCCTCCTCCCTCGCCGCACTCCACAATTCACAAAAAGCACCGGAATAAAATCGAAAGCCGAAAACCCATTCCTCATCGCTCGACCCAAAAGACTCTCTTTCTCATAAAAAACTTCACGACCCATATTTCTCGCTCGCGATGTTTACGCGGTCTATACCAAGGCGATACGATAAGTGCGAGCGCGACTGTGGCTTCTCTCTCGAATTGGAAGACGCGACGATTCGTATTCGCAACGCGCGCGTACGTGTGAATGGAGTATACGGTATACATATGTATATACAGAGCGTGGTGTGCTCTGCACGGTATATTCCCACCACGTACGAGAACGCAGCGGTCTCAAAAAACAGTCTATCGCCCGGTGGTAATCTATACCGCCGCGAGGGAGGGAGCGTATTTTATCAATGAACGATTGGACGATGCTTCCCGGGGGCCGTATGCTGGACAGCATTGTGAGCTGGGGTTTCGGTGATGTTCGTGGGACGTGAAAGGTCGTAGAGTGGATAATTATAATGCGAACTGATTAATTTATAATAATATGCAACAATATATTGAACATTTTCATAAATATATCATGGATATATATATCTAATGTGAATTCAATGAAATTCGTAAATTTATTTATCATAAATTGGCCATCATTTCAATGGATAAGTGGAAAATGTCAGAATTGGTCAGACTTGGTTCGAAATTTCAAAAGCAATCAAGAATCATCATTGCAAATAATTAGTAATTTTTATTGCATACTTATATAATTATTCAATATTTGCTAAAATTAAACTATATCCATCGTAAAAACAACGAAAACTGATAATAATTTGTTCTTGTCGATAAAGAACCACCGCACAGCACCGCATACATACGTCGACCACACCCGCCATAAAAACTCGTCAACCCTTCCTCCACTCATCGCCCGCCATTCCACACATCTAACGATCCCTCCAAGTTTCCCCGAAGACCTTACCGCCTACTCCCAGCTCATCTCCGCGCGCTCGCGCGCGCATTTCTCGGCAGGGGCTAGTACCCTATAAACTTCCAATTCCATTGGAATACAATGGCGTGCGACAAGGCTCGCGCAACGGCTTCATTAAAGGCCTCGGTAAACCCCGGCGGCGGCAGGGCTGCGTACCCCATCGACTCGGGGGCTTAATGCGTTGCATTCCCGCGCGCGATGCACTGCGCGCTCGCGCTCCTTCATTTGCATGAGGGGCCGAGCGCAAATTAGACGATGACGACGGTGAAGGAGCGAAGGACGGGGAGGCAGTGGTTTGTTTCTTTTTTTACCTTGGTGTGGTGTTTTGGAGGTCGAGGTTATGGCGCTGATTTACAGGGAAGAAGAAGTTCGTTTTTGCCGGTCTGCGAGGGTGTAAGCGGGATTTAATTTGAGGACGGGGAAGGTGGTTGTTATTTTGGCGAGGTAGAAGGGGACGTTTGTGCGCATGAAAATAATGAGATGTGTGGTAACTTGAAGTAACGGAGGTGCAGAGTTGCTCATGGAGAGTAAGACTATACATTAAAATTGTAATTCGTATATTTTAATGCGTTGTAGATGATAAAGTATGAAATCAATGACGTTTTAATAAGAATAAAAAGACCTTTATATAGCTTAGAAAATAAGTTTTTTTTTTGCTACATTGAAACTTTTTCTTTCTTTGATAAACTAAGAAAAAAAATTTTTGAACTAAAAGAATCTACTATAAATAGTATATTTACAATAATGCAATGATGGCATCTAAAACTCAATTGAATTAAAAATAATTACAATTTACTGCACCAGACACTCTCTAATCATACCTCCAGGCACACACATTTCTGAACACCATCCTTCAACCTCATAATCATCCCACACACACTCACACACAGACAGACACGCTCATATACACGTAACCGTTATCGCCGCCTACGACAAGCCGATAATCTTCAGCTCCGCAAAGCGCCAGCTATAGTAGTAGTATAAGTAGTAGTACGCGATCGTCGGCGCGGCGCCGATAATTGCGATGCCTGCCCCCTCTCATCCGCACCACCCACGCGTCGGCCTAAAGAGAATGCGTACGAATACTCACAGGCGGCGGCGCAAATATAGGACCGCGCGCGATAGCAGTCGAGTGCCTCTATATCCTACGATGGATGCACGTGCACCCCCGCGTTCACGTATATTGACTCGAAAGTGGCATACCCCGATCAGTTGCTCCGCCCTGCTCCGTGCATGCACACGTATATACGTATGCGTATGTGTGTAAGTGAAGGAACACGCACTCTCTCTCTCTCTCTCCCTCTCTCTCTATATCCTCCGGGGTCAGTACGAATGCAGCGGCAGTAGTAGCCGCATATCGCCGGGGAATCAAGCTTGTATTGATTCGCCTTTGTTTGCTCGTTTATGCGCGTGTATATGTCTGTGTGTGTGTGAGAGACTTTTTCCTATCGAGGAGATATTCGAATGTGGATCGGGAGAAAGAGTAAAAAGAAATTTCATTTCGAAAGGGAGGAGCAGAGCTTTGTGACGCGTGGCCAAGTGGATTTTCTTTTTTTATTTATTCCGCGCGTGGTGTTAGATTTCTTGGCGCATTACTTCCGAACTGATGGAAATTGAACGCTTAGGCGCCGGGATATTACAGTTTCCGCGAATCACGTGTACGTGTGTGTGTGTGTGTATGTGTGTGTGTGTAGGGGTATTCGCGTGGTATTTGATTTAATTGCGAGCGATCGAAGTGCGGTTTTATTTTCTCCCTTTGGAAAAGCGATACACTTAGCGCTGATATATTATGCTGTACATAAAAGTGGATGTATAAAGGCGCTGTTATTTGACTTTTTTGTAACTTCAACTCGCGCGCTTTTTTGTGTCGGCACGGGGATTTCATACGTTTTAATTTAAAAAAGCTACTGTGTGCTACGTTCTTACATTCTACTCTGGCATCCTGCCGCTTTCATCATTCAAAGTAGTTAAACTCATTGTAAAAGTTTAATTCACGTGCAACATCGTATACATACCGTGCACTTTTACCCTTTAACCTTTCAAGTCTCATGAAGTCACAAACAAACTATTATTTCTTTCCTCAAAGAACGGCTGTTTATACTTTTAAAAATCCCCCGCGTCTCTCTCGCATAAAAATTCCGAACTTTTAATTATTCAGAATTGATACATGGCCCCACAGACGCGACTTCACTCTCTCTTTTGTTTTTGTTGTCTTTACCATACAATTTTAACTACCTTCTCTAACAAGCGTGGAAAAAGGAGAGAGAAAAATCGCTTCTCTCTCAAAAGGGATGCCTTATTTAAAAATACAATATCCATCGTAAACAACCTGCCGGGTACACACCATCAACGCAACTTTTTCGCAAAACAAGAAGCAAAACCTATCTGCATGCGCGTCGCATCAAAGTTGAAAAACACTAGGGAACGAGAGAGAGGGAGAGAGAGAGAGAGAGAGAGAGAGAGAGGAAAAAGCATCGGAAGACGTGAACTTCGCGAAAACAATACTTCCACCGTCGGAGAAAAATCTCGTATACCCTATCAACAAGTCCTGCGTGCGCGCGTGATATCGAAACAGGCGCAAGAGGGAGACTTTCACTCGTTTCGCTGCGCGCTTCCATATTTTCCTCTCTCTTGTCGAGCGGAAAAACATCTCGTTCCATTTTATAAACATACGCAACGAGAGAGAGCGCCGAGATTGTATTTCAACGAGCTGTGTACGCGCTAGAGGAAGAGAGAGATTGAAGCGCGGCTATTCTTCGACTCCACTCGAGCGAACTCGCGCACTCGAGGAAGATTTATCTCTAATCGGTTTTGCGAGTAGAGCGTATTTTTTTTTCCACCCAGAGCGCGAGGCGCAAAGGAAAAATATACATGCGTCCCCGATGAATCGCGAAATTATGGGAAGAAGGGAGGCAAGAGTCGTAACCCAGTTGTCGAGAGCGAGGTGATCGTCAGAGCGAATGAGATTTCTTAATAAATATAGGTATAAATAAATTTATTAATTTGAATGTTGAATGGCGAGAGGTTTCTCCGAGTTGCCACGGGAAAATTATATTCCAAAGTAAATCGTGTTATCCTGCTGAAATTAAATTAATTTATTAAAATTTACATCTTATTCAGAAATTAATATTTACATTGAGTTAATAACTTTCCTAATTACGAGACTTTGCATTATTAATAATAGTAGAGTTGTGTGCAAGATTATAATTCTTGAGAAAGAGGAATAAAACTTTTAAAAGAGAGATGAATGTTCATAAATTATTCAAGTATTTCATTTATTCTAGGAAAACTTAAACTCTTTATAAAATAATCAATTTCACCTAAAACATCATTTAAGTTAAGAAAAGTATAAAACCATCTAAAATTTTCCAAGACAAAGTTTATCAGTATTTCTTATCAATTATTTTTACAAATTCTTCACCCTGCAGAAACTTGCAACAAAACCTATAAGAATTTTTCTCTGGCTGAAGCGCCGTAGAATAAAGTTTCTATTTTTATTTGTAATTGACATGTCGTTAAAGTCGCCTTACGTAAGTTTAAAAACATTACCTGCTATCCGATGTGGGAGATAAAGTATCACGTGGATTTATCAGTCGCCACGCGGCTTTCCTCGTTTCCCCCACTTCCACGGCTAAAATCGAGCGCTCACGCGCGCGTCTTGCAAAAAAACTTTCGCTGCAGATAAGAGTCACGAACGAAGTACACGTGGCGAGGAGCGAAAGAAAGAAAAAAAAAATATCCGACGCGTATCAGCGCAAAGGCTTTTCTTACTCCGAAGTAAATACTAATATTTGTTTGATGTGCTTTCTTCGTGCTGGGTATGAGCTCGTATTATTTATCCGAGTATAAGCTTATAAATAAAGGTATTGAATTGAAAAAAGTTATATTTCAGGGAGTTTAATATAATATTTTAAATGTTATAAATATAAAATAAACTAGCAATAATAGTATATAGATAAATAAGTTTCTACATAAAATGATATTTAACGTTGCTAAAGGAAATATAATTAAACAATGTACTAATGAAATAAGTTAGAGAATACAACTGAAACTGATAGTAAAGTTAACAAAAGCATTCATCGAATGTTATTATAATTTAACATAATGAAGTTATACAAAAGCTTTCAACAAACCTATAGAAACACCTTATTTAGAAACACCACCTTTCAATTAAACAATTGATTAACATTAACAACACCATCCCCAACCTTTTTTCTTCCCTTTCAATCGTATCCCACACCATTCATAATAATCACCTCATAACCCTCGGACACCCATTTTCTCTCTCACACGCATCGTCGCCTCCCACCCTCGTCGCACGTAAAAAAAAATCCCGAAAAGCCGGAAAAAAGCACGCACGCACGCGCCCATTGACCGCGCGCTAGCCTCGATGACGGGGGCCGACGGCGGCGCCGGATGTCGCGACGACGATCCGGTTCAGCAATTAAGCCGAGTGCGGCCGGATTCTGCAAAAACGAATTTCCCATGGCCGGCTGGCGTTAAATTAACGTTTGCCAGCTCTGATTGGGGGATGCGCGCTGGCTGAAATCGAAGGTGGAACGATTAATCGATCCGTCGCTACGTGTCCCCCTGTCCTCGCTCTTTTTTAGTTGCGTGTGGGCGCGAGGGAGAGATGTATGGGGGATGCGCCGGGAGTTGGGAAAAAAAGCTGCTCTGTCCGATGGTGCTTCATGGAGCTTTTTAAGGGGGATTGTGCTCTCGTGGTTGAGCGGGGATGGGGCTGGCGTCGAGTGTGTAGTTGGAGTTTTAGCCCTGGGTTTAAGTGTGAATTCAACGCTGTAGCGTTTTTTTTTATTGTCGGTGTAGTGTAGTAAAATGTAATGGCGTTCGTATTAGAAATTTTTGTTACACTAGATTAAGTTTAGTTAGTCACATTCTGAATATGGGAATATATCTAGAAATTTATACTTTGAAAAAGGATGTATATTTTTTTTTTTAAATATCAACCGTAAAAATTATTAATTTATTGTACGACAACACTAATTTGATACTAGGTCTGACATTACATGCATATAAACCCCACTTGAACTTATCTCATTCGTTAAAACTATAATTTAATTAATTTGAAACTATTGTGGCTTAACATATACATTATAATAAGGACAGCGACGTTTTTGCGCGCACCTTTATCACTTTTCCCGCGACAATAGCCTCATCATTTGCGCGCTGAATTATACAGTAGGGAAAATGAAAACACGCATAGAGTTAAGAGAATGGCCTCGTCTAAGCTCGCGGGATTAACTCCTAATCCCGACTTAATAACAACCTACACATCGCGGCGCACAATGCAAAGTCCTTAAAGTTACAACGGCGAAAGTCGGCGCTGAAATATTTTGAACGTTATAACAAATGGTAAGTGAACTATATGTCTATACCTCTCGTTTGTTTATCAAGCGAATAATGTGCGGCCATATGTGTGCTATATACGGCCAAAATGTTTCAAAAAGTTCGCTGAAACTGTTGTAACGAAAAGTGAAATTATTATAGTTTTCGTCGAAAAATGAATTACAATCACGCGAGTGAAGTTTAATCGCTTAATTTTCCAACCCAAATTCCCGGAAAATTAAATTTATCCTCCCAAAAACTTTTCTCAACCGCGCGTAAATCCAAAAACGATTCAAACTTATTTCACTGAAACATCCGAAACAGATCCTCGGGGTTTCAAAAGACCCTCATCCACCCAGATCTCATCTCTCCCGATATTGATCAAGAACAGCCATCCACTGCAACTCAATTTTTCGGGGAAATTCGTCACGCCACCGTTCGCGTATATATATATATCCCTCTCCTCTCCCTTATCACACTGCTGCGATGCAAAGGAAGCGCGCGTCGCGTCCCTTTCATCACCCGCGCGCGTGCGCGATCCGTCAATCGGTCCCTCTCTCTTTCCCCCTCTCTCTCCATCCACGGAATCACATTAAGTCCGTTTCAACGCTCCCAGTCAAAACTCCAATTTAAAACTTCCTGCCGCGGCGGCACGTCACCCTCCGTGTGACACGAGCAAGGGGTGCGAACGGGAGGAAGGGAGAAATATGGATTCAATGAAATGTCGCTGTAGTTTCGCGCTGCGTGCACGCTTTTTAAACTTATAATGCGGAATTTATTAAAAACGGGGGATATGTAGGGAAAGTCCTGACTAGGTATTTGTTGAAGGATTATTGGGATGATTATATATGTGGAATGAGGGACAAAGTTTTAGAGGTTGGAGATTGGTAAGGAATTTACGACGTAAGAATTGCTTACCCATCGCTTATGGTATGAGAACCTTCATGTGAAAGTATAACTGTGCGCTCACCTGAAACAAAAAAGAGAAAAATTCGGTTATCTTTCAAACTCTCATTATATAATTCCAATCATAAGTTTAAATATTTGAAGCATCCCTATATGCGTCTCATATAAAATCAGCCGACAGATATTAGTTCGCGAAACTTATGGACACGCGAGGGAGTCTCGAATGCTTCGTGTCACTAAGATATCGCGAGAGATGGAGCACAGAACGACTCTCCCCATAAAATTAGACGGGCGTCGCGTCCTTCAAAAACTTTATATTCAGCGGGCCGGCAATGGAAGAATCGGCATCCGAGACTCTCTCTCTCTCTCTCTCAAGAGAGAGAGGGAACCCCGACAGCGCAATATCGAATTCCTCGCACTGCACACCGACCCTCGGTTTATTAGAAAGAGACTCTCTCCCTCGGACGGGCGAAGAATTCGCCGATTGCTCTCGAGGACCAATATAATCGAGTTCCCCGCGATATGAAACCGAGAGAGAGAGAAAGAAAGGATAGAGTAGGGGCGAATTAAAGGCATTCTGCGCTAATCAGGAAACTTTTCGGTATTCCAGGGACTCGCTGCTGCCACACCGCATTCGTTATTGTAAACGTCCGTTTCGGAAAAACTTGGACTCACTCTTCCGGATTCTTTATGAGGTCTTTTTGTTGCTGAAGAAAGGACGCGCGGCGGGAATGAAATCAGGGAGTAGTAGCTAGCCAGCCAGCGACGATTGGCGATCGCGGTTGGCATTATCGGAATGTCCGGGCGCTGTCGGCGTTCCAACTGCAGCTCTCTGCTGACAGTTTACGGAACTTCCGAGGAGTGGAACGGAGGAGAAAGTTTCGTTCGCTCCTCGTGCAGCGAGCGTCCGTCGCCGCGGAGAGATAAGAGACAGTTTTTTTGCACGCTCGCTCGCTCGGGGTTTCGTCAAACGAAGTCAAATGTACACGAGCTAGAGAGAGAGAGAGAGAGGGCAAACAGCGGAATTCAATCTTTTATCTTAAATAAATACGAGCAAACTTTTTCCGGGAGAGTATATGTGTGTCAGGGTAAGGAGGAAAGTTTCTTTTTTTGGCTCTCGCGAAAGAGACGAGGGACACGCGTGGGTTTGTTTTCAAAAGAGGACGTATACGGAAAGGAAAAATGCGGACGACGTTGATGCGAGCGACGTAAATGTTTATATACTAGCGGGTCAGCGTGTGGTTTTTGTATATAAAGTATATACCGGAATGTAATAACGCTTGCGAGAGGGGAAAAAAGAGCGGTGGGGATGTGTAATTTGATAAAAAAATATATATTTAATCGGAGTAAAAAGGAAGAAGAAAAGTTGGTCAGCTATGAGATCGATAGCCCAGTCTTAGTAATAAGGCTGTTATAAAAAGTATCAAACGCCTGACACTACCTTTGACAGAGGATTTTTCAATATAAAAATAATTAATCGTTCTAAGAATAGCCAATCATCCATTCTTTCGATGTCCCTGTAATAAGAGTCACTCAAATGCTTCAGCTAAAATAAATTAAAATCCCCTTTCTAATTTTATTCCTCGATTTCAATCTTTCTCTCCCCGCGCCGAGCAGCTGCTCTTTTCTTTTTACAGAATCTTCGTGAATTAGACAAATTAATGAGATTTCGCGTGGACGACGCGAATTCCCATCGCTGCAGCCTTGTAATTCTCACTCGACATCGGAGGGGTATTTTCACTTTGAAAAGGGCCGATAGGAAAAATTCCCGGAACGCCCGCGCGAAATCACACTCGCGCTCGCTCTTCCGTTGAAATACTTGAGTAAGGAGGAATTTGTAATTTTAATTCTTCGTTCTTTTGAGAGGAAAAACTGTTGGGAAAAATTCGCTTTTTTTCTTTTCGAAAAACGGTTTCTCCGAAAAAAAGTAATGGAGTTTTCACAGATCAATGCGTGTTTAAGAGCAGGTAAGGATAATTAAAAAACTTTTATTTTTGGATAATGAATGAAAGGTGAATTCATCGGTAACAAACAAGCTACCAGCGCAGGACGAGAATTACTCCTCGCGCGCGGAGCCAAGTCCAAAAATAAATTTTTAATAGATTCATATTCAGCGGAATAATTTGCCAGGGCCCGTATTAATATGCAATTTACCTCCCTTCCCCCCCCACCCTCCTTTACTTAATTCAAGATATTCCCAGCCGTATAAAACTTAAATTGCATTCGCGCGCGCGGCGCAGGCGGCCGAAATCAATTTCGCGAATTACTTCTGCAGCGCCCTCCCCCTGAATGGAATAAATTTGAATGAAAACAATAGCCATTACATCTTGTAAGACAGAGCGCTGTTGATATAACAGCCGCCGCCGACGCCAAGCGGCCGACAAATTTCCTTAAATACACATTCAACTATTTTCCCTTCTCTAAACGAACGATTTTTAAATGTTTTTTCGCGAGATAATAAAAGAGAAGTTAAATTACTTGTTCGAAACTTGGTCCAGCGCACGCGCGCGCGCGGGTATACTTTTCCGCACCGCGCGCGCACCGCTCAAACTTGGGTAACGAACTTGAGTTTTTGTTTGCAAGTGAAAAAGTCGAAAACTTGTGAAATAATTTCAACCTCAAAAGCGAACTTTTCTCTTTCTCTTTCTCTCTACGCCCTTCTTGGCAGGAGAAAAACCCGGAACCATAGGAGGGGGAGAAAGGAGAAACAAGAGGGAAACGAATCAAAGGAAGTACTCGACGAGGAGGAAGACTAAGAAGGAAGGAGAGAAAGAGAAGGAAGGAGAAAGAACCACGAAGCTGCTGCTGCTGCTGCGGGCTTTTAAAGGGCACTTTAAAAAAGAAGGCACGGAGGATATAAGTTAAAAGGTTGCTCTTCCCCCCGCACATTTTTTGCGCGCGCCTAGGAAGGATATACCACCGCCGAAGGAAAAGAGCGAGAGAGTAAAAAAAAAGTTTTTCCTCCTACTCACCGCCATAGCGTTGTTTTCCCCGAGGACATGTATATATAAATTCGGTCTCACTTTCCCTCTCTCTCGCCTCCTCTCAGGACGAACGAGTTTAAAATCGACGTCACGCGCGGGCGGCAGGCCAAGTTCTTCTTCGCACGAAGAGGATGCGGCCCGGACGCCGGAATATTTTTTCGACAGCATATCGCACCGTAGTGAAAGGGAGGAGCGAATCTCATTAATTCGGACCTATGCGCGTCGCGGGCTGTCAAAACTTTTCTAGACGCGGGCGGGGGCGAATCCAGAGAGCGAGGCGACAACGCGCGACGAAGCCATTCAGATTTTCACGCGGGCCGAAGTTGAAATTATTCTATGAATGTGGAATAAGCAATAAGAGCGGAGTTTCTAAGCCTCGTTTGAAAAAGGAAGGTTAGTTACCGGGGGGTGGAGGACGCAGAAGCGTTTTTCATCAAATCAACATTGCCGAATAGTTGGCGGCTCTTTGACAGAGCGAGGTTCTGGCGTGGACGCGCGCAGTTATGAAACTTTCGCACACCGAGGGCTCATTCAATTTCATTCCGCATTTTCTCTCAACTATTCCACGGGGACGACTTTTTGGCCTAATGTATGCAAGGTTATTTTTCCCCTTATCCAACGGCGAGAGAAAATTTTATAATAAGAAAGAGGGACGGACTTATCCGACACCGGAGAACTGCGCAATATAACTCGAAAAATGCCACGCGCGGCGCGGATACGAATTTTCCAGCTTGCCTTGAAAAGTCCGTCATTTTTCCTGATAAAAACGTCGATACGAATCGCACATCCGCTACGCGGGCTCGCGTGCACCTTTTCCCGACGTAAGAATCTTCGATGCATACGGAACGAGGGTCGAGAGCGATACAAGAAAAGGACGCGCGTGCAATCGCGGAAGTGCGCGGGACGATGGACTTAAGGTCGGACGTCAGGTCGATGAGTATACGAACGTCTGTTGGGCGCTTGGAATTTCGTGGATTTTTCGATTCATCGAGGGGAGAAATTTTCGTTCCCTTAGAATTTTAAGTTTGAAGGCTGTCGATTTTTTTTGCATTATTTATGCTTTTTTGGGTTGCGATGCATGACGGATATTGTACA
>JAPYZO010002106.1:0-19551 GCA_030522905.1 Torymus flavipes
CCAAAAATCAAAATTTAGTTGTAGATTGAAATTCTCATCAATATCCATTGAAAATCCAAAAATACTTGAAAACTTTTTGAAATTCTTGATAGTATCAATAAAAATATTAAATAACCAATTACGGATGAACTTTAAAATACGACGAAAAAGATTAAATACCTATTCAATCAACAACGGTCCTTTACTCAGAAAAGTTTTTAGAATTATTAATATTAAATGAATTAGCGATACCGGTATGTTAGGGACGCACTTTACGTCGGCATTCCCTTAGATTCTAAACACTATTGGGTGTGCTGGATACACATTTTTCTAATGCCTTTTTCAACTTTTTATCACTTATCATAGGCATTCACTTTCTCAAGTTATTCTAAATATAAGTTGATCAAGATCATTCAGTAAATAATAATACCACCCGAGCCGAAGACGAGGGTGGCAAACACGATATGTGGGCTGGCCAATTTTACTCCCGTGAAGCGTACTTATACTATTTTTCCTCACATCGAGGCCGAAAATGCCATATTTCCGTTTCGTAGCCGGGCAGGAATAAGGCACTATCGGCCCGGTGTAAGGAAAAATCAATAATTGCATTGCAATGATGAAAAATATAATCAATAATTATGTTATTTCCTTTTTGTAGCCGTAATTGAAGTCCATTTACAATACTAAAATGATGATTTAACGAATTACAGGTAATCCAGCATCAGGAGTAAAGCCTATGTACGGCGTTGTGAATGAACAGTCAAAAGAAAAGGAACAGTCTACCGTCTCGAAGAACAGCCCCACCATGAGCATGATGAAGATCGACCCGCAGACCCTTTCGCCGATCGTCTCGAGTCCCAACTCGCCGATCGTCTCGCCGCCACCGTATTCGCCTACCGCGCGGAGTTACCAGAACAGTCCGTTCACGCGAGACATTTGTCGCAACAGTAACTCGCCGATATCACCGCGAAACTCTCCGGTGAACATGCTCTCGACGAATCCCTTCATACCGTCACACACGCCCAACACCAACCCCCGGCTGATCTACTCGCACTTTCCGCCAGCCTTTACCGACGCCAGCCGGTTTTCCAACCCACTCATTAGATCGCCCATCGGCGTGCCACCCCCAAGTGCCTTTCACAGCAGTCTGCCGCCCTCGATAAACAAGCTATACCAGCGCTCCGGCTACATGACGCAGCCCCAGACGAGCGTGGCCACCGGCTTTGCACCGGGCGCTGCAGGCCAGCCGCTGCCCGCGGTGCAGCGAATACCTCCGAGCAGCCATGCCTCTCCCTCGCCCGCCTCCTCGTCTTCGTCTCCCGCCTCCTCCAAGTCGCCAAAAACTTCCTCGGTCTCGCCCTCCAGCGGTGCTGGCAGCACGAGCGCCCACCTCAATAGATCGGAAGCGCTCACCGCGACGTCGGCGACGCCAGTCTCGATGGTGGACTCTGTCGCGTTGCACTTGGCTAAGAGCCTGGCGCAGCGCGACGCCAATGCCTACGATCTTACAAGGGCCGAAAGTCAGAAATCGAATGCCGAACACGCCGGCGTGACCAAGCAGATCTCTGCGGCGTCGACGCAACAGCAATCTCACAGCGCAAATAGTAAATCGAACGACACGAGTACAAAATCAAAGTTGCCATCGAGCGCGGAATCGCCGAAAGCTGCTAATGAAACTTCAAGTAGGCAAAACGATGCCAGTGCAGTCAACAAGAAGTTGCAATCAGAAGCTAAAAGTGTGACTGTAAGCGCAGCAGCATCGGCGATTTTAAGTAAAGATATCGACAAGAAAGACAAAAGCTCGGCGAAGGTCAATGGGGGCATTTCCATTACTATGGCGAGTAATGAGAAATCAAAAGAGCAACAAGTCGGATCTCAACAGCAAACTAAAGACGAGGAAAGTACCGGGAGCAAAAGTACTTCGGGAGAAGCAGACAGGAGTAAACAGTCTTCGTCGCCAGCGAAATCCGCGTTTTCCAAAGCGATTGCCGAAACTGAAATAAAGCAAACAGCTGCTGGCCAACAGAAGCAGGAAAATAATACGGCTGATTCGGTAAAAGCGGCAGATGTGACGGTGCAAGGAAAGAAACTTACAGATACACAGAAAAGTAAAGCCGAATCGTAATTTACTTTTTGAGTCGAAATCGCGGATCGTAGAAAGAAAAGACATTCTTTCCCACTCATGTAAATTTCTGTAAATATGCGTCAAAGGTCGATCTATTGTTTAATTTCTCATTGATGCGAATCGAGTTACGTTATTATTGCATCTTGTGTTGAGCACAGCATTTATCCAGATTATCTGTTGAGCACTCAATTTTACTATATCTTTTGTTCGTTAACATGGCCGTTTTCGACCAGCAGAGGATTGTTGACATAAACAAATTGCCTTTTTACTAACTTTGTGTCATCTTATATATGTTTTTAATTCGCGAGTTTTTATTTTTCATGAGCGAGATTTATACAAAATAAAGATTTGCCATCGTTATTCGTTTAACATTATAGATTCTTTTTCTCATGGATTTACATTTTTGCTTCCTCAAAAGCCTTAAACAGGCAGCTACTAGGTAGTTGATAATTTTTTATGTTTACCGATAGCTGCTTGTACGGCGCGCGCAAGACATTAAAATGATCGGTGAAATAAGTGAGGAAAAGCAACCAACATGTGTACCAACTATTTAAATAGTCGTATATTTAAATCAACACACACACACACAACCCTACATGCTTTCAGAGAATTTGTTAGTCGAGTCGCAATATTACACACGTAAACACAAGACAATGATGGCTGTCTATTCGTTTTGTAGATTCTCTACCTAGAATCTGTCTTTTCTAAAAATACGTTGAAACTGAATCTGCAACAGTCTTTAGCTTTTAGAAATAAAATTAAAAATTGTACTTTTATAGAAAAGTGCAATTTATTTCTTTGATAAAAATATTGTGTATGAATATACCTTTCATACTTCAAAAATATCGAGTATTTTGTAGTCAACAAAACAATTATCAATAGAATTGTACTTCAATTTTTATAGAATTTACAAAAATATTTTAATTAAAAAAATTAATTGTATATATTAATTTTAAAATGTTAAAGATGTGCAAAAATTTTATATGTAACATGCATGAACTTACTTAAGATATTTTAATTTTAACATGTACAAGTTAGCTGAACGTAATGAAAATTTTTAAAACGTTTAATGATATTTTGAATAAGAATAGTTTTTATAAATCGTACTTTAAAATAAGCATTTTTAATTTTAATTATTATTGAAATTATATAAAAAATTTTAATGTATGTGTTGCAATATTGTCGTATAATTATTTCTACAGAAGTAATTTAAACGAAATTCTACAATTGAATATTTGATTAAGCATACCAAAATTTGATTTATTAATAAAATTGTTGTAGCTTCAGTTTTCACGCAATACTTTATAGCATACAATTTGTCAATCAACTGAATATATAAATACTACAAACTCATTTTCCTTTTCTTAACCGTTATAGACGTTCACAGAAGTAATCAAGTCAGATGATTATAAAATAAATATTAACGTGTTAGATGTATCTAATTGAATTAATATAATGTTATTTAAAAACGCATTTTTATATCATAGGTTGACAAATTTGTATAGTTTACAGCCTCGAATATTTTTTGATGAATCGCGTAAAAGAAGGAAATTGATTTTATGGTTAACGTATTTAATGTTCGTTCTAAATTTTGTAATAATTTTTATTTTTAAATTTTGGAAGAAGTTTTAAAATCTTATTGATGACGAGAGAGAACAATTTATTTTTTTAAATATAGAAGAGAGAACGCACTTTGCGAATGATTTAATGTAAAAATATTCGAGGACTGAGAGATGTAGTAGTGAAATGCCCGAGGCCTTATCATATCTTATATTGAGTAAATGGACGCGGAACAATAAATTTATTCAATGATAAATCTGCAACTTGTATTGCACGACTCTAGTAAATAATAATCTAACGCTGTGATCGTTATGCCGTTTTCATGAAAACGGACCATGCGATATTTTCTCCACTAAAAACAGAGTATCTTTCCTGAAAATTAAGGAGAATCTATCGCTCGTAAAAAGAAAAGAATAACAAAATTATATATTATCGTACTTTTTTTAAAAGTGGAAAATTTGAGAAGCGAATCAGGTGCGGACAAAATATGTTTTGAACGAAACTATTAACAGCATGTGTAAAACGCGACGAGAAAAAAAAATGAAAATTCAATAATATATGCAACAGATTCACTATCCCTTCTTTTTTTTAGAACGGAGTACATCTCCAATTTATTTGTACATAGTGTAACATGTTTAAAGAATTTATATATGAAACGATAATTGAAAATTATTATTATTATTATATTATTAATATAATTATGTATTTAATACTTAAGGACATATTAATAGAATCCTTCTTTGTTGTCAGAAGATATTAATTTCTAGAGAAATATTTGACAGGAGAGTAATGTATTTTTAATCAGTTATTACATATGGATCAGGAGATGTTTTTCCTCTTTCATGCAAAAATATAATAGAATGCACCAGTACTTCTGTTGTCTTTTATTTAACTTAAATATATTATTTCCTTACACATAGTACATAGTTCATATTTACAAAAATAAAAAAAGTTGTATACAAAATTTTAAAAGTGGTATTAATGTCAAGGATTAGTTAATTTTTCTGTATGTCTAGCAGCATCTTTTAGTTTATAAACTAATTCCTGTAGCTGTTCAATTGTACACATGAACTTGATATGTTCAATATTACTCTGTTTCATTGTACTGAATGAGACATTATAAATAGGAACTCCAGCAGGATTGTTTATACTAGACTATTTAAAAAAATAATGATGAAAATATTATTGTGTAATAATTATTTATAGACATTTATAAAATACCTTTATGCAATAATCTAATCGCCAGTCAACATCAATAATATGTGGTAAGCTATTGCCAATTGATTCCAAACATTCTTGAAGTTGCTCCTTATGTTGTGTATAAAATTTACAAACTTTGTCAGTGTAACTTTTGTTTAAAGTTGTACACCTTAACAAGCTATTTAATTCTTCTGGACTTGTGTCATGTCTTGCAACTTCAATAAGTAATTTTGTAACATCAGCATAAGCAGATTTAATAATGTCAGGTTTTGAACCATATATGTGTGTGAGAGCTGTAATTAGTAAGTTTATTGCTATTATATATTATTATTTTTATTATCAATACCTTAACATATTATTATAATTAACCCTGAGATTCTTAATTTACTTTTATAAAATTTATTTAATATTTATTTCACACTCGGTACTTGTTAAATGACACAAATTTTGGTAGTAAATAAATTAAGTATCTTGTAATTTAAGAAAAAAATACATATACACTTTTAAAGTTAGTAATAAACAATTAAAAAAAAATAATAAATGTATATCAAAAGAAACAAAAATCAGAATTAAAAGTATCTAATCTATCTAAACTATATTCAAATAATTAAAAATGTTATACTGGGTATATTATTTCTGATTCTGAACTTGATTGTAGATAAATATTGAAAAAAAAGGAAATATTTTATAAATATAAATAATATGTACACGTAAAGGAAGATTGAACGAACGATAGAAATCAATTAAATTTAATACCACGATAAAGATTTGTAATTTACAGATAGTTTTTTTAATAATGTTCTTTGTAAAATGATATTATAAATCAAGTTAATTCTCAAAATATAGACAGGTGGTAAGACAACTGACGGTAGCACAAAGTAAGAAGCGTTCTTATCGTGATAGATACCTTCAACATCTGATTTGCCACATACTTGTGACATAGCAACGTTCATTATCTTATCGAACGTTTCGTCGTTTAATTTGTTTAAATTTTGACCGTTCAGTAAATATTTTACTTTACTCTCAGTAAGCTCCATAATCTATTTTAGGTTAGAACAGACGTCTTTTCAAGTGACGAACTCTATAGGTACTGTACGTTGTTAAATGTGAACTGTGGCCGTACTACGTCTGTATACAATATATATAGCATAACTATAGTTATAAGCAGCAGTGTACAGTACGCGCTTCTTTGTGCACACTCAAAACTGAACAGGATTCCAACAAGACATCAACACATCTTCACTGATACCTTGCTTCTAGCATTTCATGCGGCCGTATAAAATAATTTAATCGTGACTAAAAGAATTTTATCTTGCACACTAGATGAATAACTATTATCTGTTGTAAAAAGTCACTCTTAAGGGGATAATAAGTTACTTCTATCTGTTTATTACGATCAATCATCATATTCTCGTAAGTGTAAGGTAAAAAAATTAATTTAATTGCCGGTAATTAGTCTTGATCGCGCTTTTGTCAATTTATATTACGCAAGGGACAGAGAAAAGTATAGAATTAAGAATTTCGCTTTATCATTGTCAATAAGCCGGTGTGCAGTCTGCAGAATTCTAGGAATCTTCACAGTGGATTTTAGGAATTTCTTCAAGATTAAACAAATTTCGTATTGTGAATTGTTTTTAATATGATGTTGAGATTTAAAGAAATAGTATAATATATTACAAAATATCATTCAACAGTTTTTAGTAAAATAAAGTTTTGTTTCCTTAAAATTTCTTTTATTAAATTATAATTTATGAAATGTCTAATAAATGATTTCACCTAGAAATCTAATTACTTAACAGTCAAAAACATCTGCTGCATACTTATATTTTTATAATAAGAATTTTATAACTCTGTGATGTTATATTTTACAGAATGAAAACTAAGGAAGACATATCTGAAGGTTTTTCACTAAAGGTTGATTCAAAAAATGGAGAAAATTGTAATGCAGATCAACTAATTAAGTAAGAAACTTATTATGTAACAGTATTATCTATTTTATTTTATCAGTTATTTTAACATAGCTACAAAATGGTGAACCAAGCACAAGCACTAAATAAATATTTTTCACATTTATTTGCACTTTTAATAATAAATATATTTGTAACACTTTAGTTTTTTATAATTATTAGCTTTTGCACTTTCTTAGATAATTCTTAAGTAGTTAATGCACATTTTAGAATGAAATTTTATTCCATACTAGACTACTTTTTTCATTGCAGTATATTTTTGATGACAGTTGAACTAAGTATAAGGACTATCTGTCATTTCAATTGTTGTCAAAGGCAGTACTCATGATGAGCTATAATGAATGAAGGTCATTTTAAATGAATATACTCAATAAAAAAAATTAGATGTATATGGTAGCCTTATCCTTGAATTCAAGTAAAACAACTATTCATTATAATGTTAGGTTTAAAGATGGTAGTGCAGTTATGAAGACACCATTGTTTATGACAAAGACTCTTCCAAGTCAAGTTTAAAAGTTACAAAAAATGTGAAGATTATTATTTGATAAAATATTAAATTATGTTATATTACATAAGGAAAGTGTTTTTTAGTAGTGTATCAAATCCTGATGAATTTGATCAGCCAGTTATACACAAACTATCATTTCGGGATGTTTTACCACAGGTAAGATTTACTTTTTGTTAGTAAGAGAAAATTTATTTGATGTCTGTATATTAATTGGTTCTTTAAAGATTATTATTAGCTTTATTGTGCATTGCATTGTGATCCAAGCTGGAATAAATATGGCTTACAGTACAATTTTAGAAGATGGCTTAAAAAAGGATTTTTCTTTAACAACAGACCAAGCATCTTGGATAGGTATAATTTATCCTTTTATATATATATATATATATATATATATAATTATTTAACTCTACAATCCAAGAACATTCTTAATTAAATAATTCAGAATTTCAACAGAAAATAACCAATTTTAAAATATTTTTAATTATTTTTAGCAAGCTTAGTCACAATATCATTACCTCTTGGATCATTCATAGTTGGACCATTAATGGATTTATTTGGTCGCAAGAAAATATGCTTGGCTTCTTGTTTACCAAGCATAATATCATGGATTTTGTTAATCTCAGCTAACTCTGTGACTTCCATTTATATTGCTCGAATGATTGCTGGCTTTTCAGCAGGGTTATCATCAGTTGGTCTTGTATATATATCAGAAATTGCACATCCCCAAGTTAGACCAATGTTGTTGTGTTGCAATTCAATTTTTGTTTCCTTCGGAATTTTAATAACATATTGTCTTGGTGTATGGCTTAATTGGAATCAAATGGCAATGGTTTTTTTAGCACTTAACATATGTATCTTTCTCATACTATTTCTGGTACCTGAAAGTCCTTATTGGCTTATGTGTTTTAAAAACGATAAATTAAATGAACAAAGGAATGAAGTTGAATCAGTATTAAGACGATTAAATAAATCTAAACATGTAAGTAAAGATAAAATATAATTTAGATTTCTATCTCAAGATTTTTTTAATTGAAATTTTTCACAGGTTTATGAGCAAGAACTAAATAAAATAATTGAAGTTTCACAAAGTCATAATAAGAATAATGAATCTAATGATACATTTATTAAAAAATGTTTATACTTTTATAAACAATTACAAACTCCAACAGTTTACAAGCCTTCTATAATTTTATTGATACTATTTTTAATACAGCAACTTGCAGGGACATATGTGATTATATTTTATGCTTTATCTGTATTTGAGAATCTGGGAGGAGAATTTGGTAGAGGATTGAATAAATATGGTGCAATGGTTATACTAGGCGTTATACGTTTTTTAATGAGTATTCTTACATCTTTATTCAGTAAAAAATTTGGCAGACGCATACTTTGTATTATAAGTGGTTTAGGAATGTCATTTTCAATGTTCTTCTCTGCCATGTATATTTATCTCACCTCATCCTATGATGAAAGTGGTAAAATGAAGGAAGTCATGGCTGAACAAAGATGGGTATTACTTGTTATAGTGTTGCTTTATGTATGCACAAGTTGTTTAGGATTTGTTATTATTCCATGGACTTTAATTGGAGAATTATTACCAATATCAGTTAGAGGGATCATGGGAGGTATTATGATATCAATTGCATATATAATGATGTTTGGGATGATTAAAAGCTATCCTTTTATGATAGTCAAAATGGGAGCACAAGGTACATTTTTCTTTTTCAGTGCTACATCATTAATAGGTGCATCTTTTGTATATATATTTCTACCAGAAACTCTGGGAAAATCATTTTCAGAAATAGAGAAACATTTTAATAATACCAAAAATTTAAGAAATGTAACTATATCAAATGCCAGATAGTTACATTAATTAAAAATTAAAAATTGGATTTAGTAAAATACATTCTTGTGTTGAAGGCATATTGTTCTTACAGATGAATAATGAACACCTTAAAGGCACAATTAAATATACCCACTATATTTAATAAAGTATTATAATACATAAAATATTTTGTGTATTTTTGCAGTAATAATACTAATTTTAAAACAATGTATAAATTATGATTATACATTCCAATTAGACAAGACTATTATTCAAGGGTATTTTATACATAATTAAGAAAAATATAGTGTAATATATATTATATTATTGTAATAGTCTTATACACAATTAATATTTTAATGTAATTTTTGATAATAATGATATATAAACACAGTATAATATTGTGATTAGATCATATTGTTAAATTATAAATCATATATTTTTGTAAATGAAAAAATATTGGAATAAATGTTTTTTAAATATATAACATATATATGTTGTTAATAATAATCATACCTACATCAAATATATCTACACCCCTAATGTCGCCTTGGAGGTTGCAGCATGAGTAAGTTTAATTGTTATTCGAAAAGGAAGCGAACGCTGCACTCTGTAGTCAACAACCTGTTTGCCCACGCGCATGCACAAGTATATGTGCATATATACATGCATGTACTGACTATATACTGCTGTTTGTATGGGTTAACCTCACTTTTAAATACCACGTAAAAAAAGAGAAATCGCTAGTGCATGGAAAACCATTCGACATTTCATCAAGAACGACCATGAAAACTTGGAAAAAATGAGAATTTTGCGGTGCAAAATTAGATGTATAATTTACGCATTTTATGTAGTCGTTATCATTATTATTATTAGACAAATCACACTTGCAACTAATAAAAACAATACATTTGAAAAAATTCCGGAAAACATACGTCCACCTGCAACATTGAATAGTAGTCAAAATTCTGACAAAAATGAAAGGTGAATTTAAAAAAAAAAAAATTGTATTGGAACTAAACTCAAAAATTTTTATTTAAATTCAGGTATGAACAGTGGATTAGTGAATATATCAAAGGTATTTCATGGAAGTTAGGTGAATATGGAAAACCTGCTTATCTCAGTGGTGAAGAAAAAATAAAAGGTAATGAAGTTTTGAAAGAAAAAGCTGTAAATATCATTCTCTCAAATAAAATACCCCTCCAAAGGAAACTACCAGATGTAAGAGATCCACTGTAAGTAAATTTACTATAAAAAGTAAATTTTTTAATTAGTTCAATGGAATACAATCTAATATTTATTATATCATTATAGATGTGGAAATATAACATACAGTAATATACTACCAACTGCTAGTGTTATTATTATTTTCCATAATGAAGCCTTTAGTGTACTTCTACGAACAGTATATAGTGTTCTTAAAGAGACTCCACCAAAATTTCTAAAAGAAATCATTCTTGTTGATGATAAAAGTGATGAAGGTAGTTTGAAAAGTATTAATATCTTATGTTTAATACAATATGAAAATTTATTATTTATTTATCCCTCATTGATTAGAAGAACTTCAAGGCCTATTAAAATATTATATCCAAACTAGACTCCCGAAAAAAGTAAAATTACTGAGATTACAAGAAAGAGAAGGTCTAGTACGAGCTCGATTAAAAGGAGCAAATAGTGCAATAGGAGACGTTTTAATGTTTTTGGATGCTCATTGTGAAGTAACAAAACAATGGTTGGTTCTCTATAAATTAAACTATAATTTATAAATTTTTTTATTGAATAAAATTGACTTCTTAGGCTGGAACCATTATTACAAAGAATAAAAGAAAATCGCAATGCTGTTGTAACACCAATTATAGATAATATATCAGAAGAAAATTTTGAATACTCGCATAGTGATGAACCATCATTTTTTCAAGTAGGAGGATTTACTTGGTCTGGACATTTTACATGGATAAATATACAAGAAAATGATTTAAAATCTAAGACTTCTTCTATTTCTCCTGTTAAGTCACCTACAATGGCTGGTGGACTTTTTGCTATTGACAAAAAATATTTTTGGGAAATAGGTGGTTATGATGAAAAAATGGAAGGTTGGGGAGGAGAAAATCTTGAAATGTCATTTCGAGTAAATACTTTTATTTTTATAAATAAAATATACTTTATACTAATATAAAAAGTATATAAGTTACAAATATTTTATGGGTTATTCTAGATATGGCAGTGTGGAGGGCTACTTGAAACAATACCTTGTTCTAGAGTTGGACACGTTTTTAGAAACTTTTTACCCTATAAATTCCCAAAAGACAAAGATACTCATGGTATTAATACTGCAAGATTGGCAAATGTATGGATGGATGACTACAAGAGATTATTTTATTTGCATCGTGAAGAATACAAGGTATCTAAAAAATACTTTTAAAAATATATCAGAGCAAAAAGTATATTAAGAGGTTACATCTATCTGACATTTTTGATAAAATCAATTTGAAAAAAAACCATAGAACGCCAACGCGACCGGTAAACCAACGTTGAACGCACAGTAAAAATCATTAGTATTAAACTTTGAATGCGTTTTTCTCAAAATGTTGTTGGAATATTGTCTCAAAATCTCAATACGTTGTTGAAATTGGCTGGCAGAAGAACTCCATAAATACGATTTACTTCAAATTTTAACTGTAGTTTCTTGACATGATTTTCCAAGGAAGGACCAATCATAATTACGATTGATCAATTTTTTTTTTATGACCAATGGTCAATTTTTAGGACAAAAATAAAAAATTTTGTTGAAGTGCAATTATGTATAGGAAAATTAATATTTTATAGAATATAGAAAATGAAAAGATTTTCTGTTTTGGTCTGTATGGAGAATTACAATTGGTGTCCTGCCAGCTGCAGAGCAGCTTTAAAAGTACATGCCTCTTTCCTACAAGCTTCCAAGCTCCTATTACATACATAGTAAAATCCAAAAAAAGATTTTTTGTTTTTTGTACAATAAAATTTTTAAAAATACTCAAAGGAAATACATATTTTTGGACTTCCAGATAGATGTAACCCGTTACATACATTGATACCGTTAATATGTAAATTCTATTACTTTAGGATAGACCTGATTTGATAGGCAGCGTAAAAAAACGTATTAAATTACGTGAGAGACTGAAATGTAAAAGTTTCAAGTGGTATTTGGATAATATTTATCCTGAAAAATTCATACCAGATGAAAACGTTTCAGCATTTGGTAGAGTGAGAGTAGAAAAAAGTAATTTATGTTTGGATAATTTACAAAATGATGAAGAAAAACCATACAATTTAGGAGTGTATATGTGTCATTCGCAACTGTATCCAAGTCAGGTATTAACTATATTTTTGTAACTGAGTGAAAAATATAAATTAATTGTAGAAAACTTGAAGATTTAGTTTTAAATTATTAAAGTAAAGTTGTAAACTGTTTGTTAATGATTTTAGTATTTTTCACTGAGCAAAGTTGGAGAATTGAGAAGGGAAGATACTTGCGCAACTGTAGTTGAAGATGAGCATACAAAGGATATTTTTAAAGTTAGTATGAAACCTTGCGACGAAATTGAAAATGACAAAGAATGGATGTTGACTGAGGTATGCATTGCAGACCCTATAGTAAAATATTAATCACAAGTTTAAAAAATACAGCTCGTTACTAAATTAAATTATTTATTACTTAGGAAGGCAAAATTTTACATTTAAGGACTGGATTATGTCTCGATACTACAGGTGTTCATAGTAAAGAAGATGTTATAGCAGCTGCCTGTTCAAATTCTCCAGATCAATTTTGGCAGTTTGATTTTTATGGTGATAAGATCAATCCTAGATAAAACCTAATTTATTGTTGCACAATTTATTGTTTAATAAGCAGCTCAAATACTCGATATTTTTATATTAAATATACTAATGGTTATTTATTTTTTTATTATAAATTAGAAAACTGTTAAAATATTAAACTTTTTATATAAAAACGAAACTTTTTATAATGATGAAAATGTAACATAATTGTTTAAGCTAACTGAGTGTGTATGAAATGATAGATCATATAAACACTGAATTGTTATTTTTTAATATTTATTATTAAACGTTTATATATATATATATATAAATTTACCTAAAGTAATGTCTCTTCACTTCTAATATATTCTCCTATATCAGCTTGATGAAAACAAATTGCTGTCATTGGATCTGCATTTTTGCAATCAACTGTACTTTTTGCAGCAACTCCAAAACCCTAAAATATTTAATAGACCTAATTAAAAATTAAAATGCAAAAAATACTACTTAAAAACTTATAACCTAAATATCTATTTTATTATTTAAAGGGTTTGATACTTTGGTTATTTATTAATATTTTTTCGATACAGTAGATATAAAATCGCATTATATTGAAAAGTACTATATTGAATATTTACCAAAGGCAGGTCATTCATTGAATACACTACAACTCCTTGATATTGTGAAGTATTATCAGTTATTCTTCCCAAACCAGCTTTGTTTACGTGATTACCATATAAAAACTGTTGTTCTGCAGAAGATTTAAGCCATATTTTATGCTAAAAATACAATAAACTATATAAGTATTGAAAAAACAAAATATTCCAATATTGCAATAAATATTATTACTTGTGCATAAGGTGCCAGGTAATGAAGGGCAGTTATGTGTAATCGGAATTTTCCAGACTTTGTAAATTTGCCGATGCACGTGCCAACGCTCATTAAATTTTCAGGCGATACTGTGTTTGCTAAAGCTAAAATCTTTTCTGATACATAATATATTCTGTCTTTCTTTTCTCGAAAACAATACGTTCCGTCTGGCCTGTCAATGAGATATTTAACATTATCTCCAATGCTGAAAGCAAAAACATAAAGATAATTGTATTAAAAATAATTATTATTATTTGAAATGAGAAACACATTCGTAATTTTAATAATTTTTCAAACAAAAATATGTAAACATAACCTAAACGGATCGTCAACTTACTATTTGGTCAACTTCTCGAAGACGAGTTTCGTCCTTTCCTCTGATAATCGCTTCATTGTGTATTATAATTAGCGTTCACGTAATGTGTTCTCGCATAAGTCGCGATAAAACAATAAAAAAGTACGGAAAATCAGTTGGTGAGAATAAACACGTGAGAAAGAAGAGCCGTAGCGGTATCGGGCATCGCACAACGCACGTTTTGAAGTTCGAGAGCAACACGCGCGCAGCGGCCTGTGGCAGCCTCATTCAGTGGTGGATGGCGCTCGTATTGTACATGTAGATATATATAAATGTATTATACACGTATTATACGCTAGCTCCAATGATACTGTATGTTACGTCATCAAATTAGAATTCGGTTTTCGGTTTTCAGTTTCTGGCGAAAATTAAAATTTTGCGCTGCTATACGGCGTGATTTCTTGGCATAATTAAGTTATTTACAAGTAAACAATGGTCTTCTTTCTAAACATAATTTTATAAATTACTGATAATTTTTCACATGAAAATTATCCTAATTTTTAAAAGTTTGTTTATAACAATAATTAAAAAATAATTTAAAATTTTGGTAAAATAGATTTCCGCCGGCGAAATAATATAGTATATTGTGTACCTATAGGGCGTAAAGTGGGCCTTTTTAGGCTGAGTGTGGAGTTTGCAGTACGACTCGAAGGTGAGCTAGCATGAGCTGAAGGCGAGTACGTTTTGCGAACCGAAGACAAGTACTGCAAACACACGAGGTCAAAAGGCCCAGCAGCCCTATAAGGCGCACTATAGTTTTTTTGTAACACAGGTACGATTTTCGCGTTTTTTAAACCTAAAAAAAGGTCCTAAAGTAACCGCTTTTAGACCAGCGGGCGTAAAATTTTCGTAGCGGGCGTAAAATTGCAAATACAACATGAGGAACAGCACTTGTTTCTTGTGCGAGTAAAACATCAGGCTTGTCACTCTACTTATTGTAGACACAGCCTGACCGTAGCTGAGGAAAATATGGCGAAGCTCGCGCCCTCTAATTGCCATCTCATCCAGATCTGCATTTCTCTCCCACGCTCGATAATATATATATATATATTCTGCTCCAATCTCTCCAGCATCGACTCGCGAAAGAATTCGGTCAAAGATTATTATGTCGCCTTGGAGACAGCGCGGAATCTCATCAGTATCCGTATAGTCGGGTAGAGCAATAAGCCTATTGCTCTCTCGATGACATTCCAAGAAGGAGACTTTTTCCCCGCTTTGAGAATCATAAAAATGAAGGAGATGCCTCCTGTGTCGAGCCTCTCGATAAAAGCGGATTCTGCGCGGTTGCTGCGTCGTCGCCCTTCCCGTTCACGCCCTTTTGGTTGGTATTGTCAGAATGTCAGCCGTGGGCGGAGACTAGAGAAAGGTCTCTGCTAGCTCCATCCTTGTCGCAAAATCGATTGGCGTTTTCTGCCACCGGAGCGGAGTGTGTTGCGTCTTGCGTGTGAGCGGAAGTGCTATGAGCGAGCGAATGTCGCGTTCTCGCGGACAGTCTCGAAGGAGCAGCTCGATCGCGATCACCTGTTGAGTTTCCGCGCTCCGTCGCTGGTGCTGGTAACTGTGCTGTACTATACTGCTGCTTGTTGCTCTGATAGTGGAAGGGAGCGGGCTCTAGGCCGCCAACACATGCAGGTAGCAGGTAAACGGGCACACAGCTTTTCTTTGCATGTTCTGTTTTCAAAGTAGTTTGTGATGTACTTAACGTACCGGTTGACGCTCTGTTATGCACTTACGCGTAATCCTTAGACTGGACGTCCTTTCATGATACATATTTATGACCGCTGCGAGGCAACACTCGCACCCATCTTACTAAATACAATGGATTGACAATACCACCTGTTACTTCGATCTTTTTTTTTTATGTGGAGATTTCTTCATTGTCTCACTGTACACAATGTACCCAAAAATACATAGTTGTTTGAATTCGTTACACTTTCGCAATCGAGTTTTTTTGTCTTTTTATATACCTACTTGTTTTTGCTTCTCAAGCGCGATAAAACTAAATTTAAACGCCCATATTACGCGCTTTTCTTAAGTTGCGCAAATTGCATGATTCATGTAATTATATGAATTGAAGAAACAGTATACGTAAGGATATTTGATTCAATATTTATAAAGAATTTTAATTTAAGTAGAATGATGCACTGCACGAGTTGTAAATAATTTTTATGTTATGCAGCTTTTTAGCATCCATATACTACATCATTCCATATGTCTAACGATTATCCATATGAATATCGAATATGTGCAGGTAATATCAAAATGTTTGTTAATATTCCACATATTAACAATAGATTATAATGCTATATAGTACTCTCTCTTCTATACTTAGCATTCCTTATTTATAATTAATTATATAAGTTTTAAGTAATTTATATTTTACATTATTACATCTGAAAATTGTGAAACATTTTTTAATACTTTCATTAATTATTTAGACATGGATCAAATAGGCGAACCATCTCAAAAACAACGACTTGAAGGATTTAATCCACTCTTTTACATAACTGAAGGAATTGGCATACTCTTAGTAATACTAGTTTCAGTATGGTGTATTCATTTTCGTGGAGGTTTTGGATGGACATCTAATCCAGGTTTAGAGTTCAATTGGCATCCTTTTCTTATGACTTTTGGTCTTATCTTCTTATATGGCAATGGTAATAAAACAATTTTATAGTTAAATAATAAATAATAATAAACTAACTTCCAATGATAATAATTTTTCATTTTTTTTTTTTTTTTTTATAGGGATGTTAATATACAGGTCTCAAAGAACAGTACGTAAAAGACGTCTAAAGTTGCTCCATGCTGGTATCATGATTTTCTCTATTTTATTCACAATAATTGCTCTAATAGCTGTCTTTGATAGTCACAATTTAGCCACACCACCTATTCCAAATATGTATTCGTTACATAGTTGGGTTGGATTGACTACAGTTATACTATTCTGCTGTCAAGTATGTTAAAAATACATAAAAAAATTCTAAATTTGAAAGTAAAATATTTATACAAATTATTCTCAATTTATATATACTGATAAAACTTTACTTTGCACTTACAGTGGGTGGCAGGTCTTATTTCATTTCTTTATCCCTTGATACAACCACCATTACGTGCTGCATACTTACCAATACATGTATATTTTGGTGTAGCTGCTTTTATTGGAGCAATAGCCTCATGCTTGATGGGACTAACTGAGAAGGCAATTTTCAGTGTGTAAGTAGAATGTGCATTGCAAAGATAATAAAATCTCTCATCTATTCTTACTATTAGAAAGATTTATTTCTTGGTAGAAATTTTCTGTTTACTTAAAATTTAATAATAGTCATCATTTTGGCATAGAATGCTATTCCTAAGTAATATTAACTCACTATCATTATTTAATAGTAGTTTTCAAGTGGGAATTGTATGTCCTCGGACCGGCGCAGCCAGTCCGAGGATGCACAAGCCACTCGGTCCGTAAAACGCAAGAGCCGTGAAGTGAACATTATTTTGTTGACATGTATTTGTAACATTTGTTGTGACATGTATAACAATAAAGTGCGTTTGTTAGAAAAGAATAACTTATTTCTCGTTTACAGATCAGGCTACAGTCAGCTCCCATCTGAAGGTGTTCTTGTTAATGTCATTGGTCTTGCATTTATTGTTTTTGGTGGTTTAACTGTGTATTTAGTATCACAAGAGAGATATAAAAGACTCCCGAGACCTGAAGATGATGTTCTACTAACTGGAAGAAATGAATAAAATTTGGTCCAAATGAAGAAATTTAGATAAACCTGACAAAATAAAATATCAAATGAAATTATAAGAAGATTATACTTTTTCTGCAAACGGTGCTTCAGAATTTAATAGATGTATATTTAATTAATTAGGTTACAGAATGCTAACTACTCACATTTCCTTAAAGTATTACATTCAAAAATGTACAACTATGGATGAATACAAACGAGATATTTTCATATTTTAAATATTCACAATTTTCAAATTATGTCAAAGTGTTATTAATTGTACAACTATGACTGTTATATTTAGAACTTTTAATTTTATAGTAGAGTTGTACATAACGTGAATTTTAATTATAGTTTTTAAACAACCATTAATAGCAACAAGTAACTTAAACAAAGGTGCTTAAATAATGGTGTCTATTTTACAATCAACCTTTATGCGTGCGAAGTCCAAAGAAAGTGAAAGTATATACATAAAAGTTAATTGTATTAATACATTAGATAGACTATAAATTTTCAACTAAACTTTATATGGTACAAAGTGCTAATTTTTACTGTATTTTCATTTTTATAATCAATTATAATTTGTGTGTTTTGCACAAATGCGTGATAAAATATGCTGTATTACAACGATGTCTTTTTTTATTTTAAAGAAAAACACATGTAAAATTTTGTAATAATGAATATTGTTTTGGATAATATATTATTTATAACACAAAATAATGAAGTTTTGCATATTTATTTATTACCTTATCAATGAAAATTGATTTTTCTTTTCATATTAATAATATTTTTTTTTTATTTGAAATTCTTTAATTAAACTTTTGAAGCGAAAATCATGTGATGTCCAGTTGGCTGTCAATACTTTTGTTTCCACTTTTGCCTTTTTTAGCCTGGTTTTACCCAATAGCTATGGAAGGCTAAGTCTGATAAACGTTTTGTATTTTTTTTTTTTACTATTGGAGGAATAATTATGTTGTTGAGGAGACAAGCGAGTTCCAGCTCTGCCCATTCGGCACAGAACGACCTGAATGCTCCTCGGAAATCGGTAAAATGAAGGATATTTCTAACATACACCGAAGAAAGAGAGAGAAAAAATTTGAAGTAGAAAATATAAATAAAAGGAATATATGTATATGAATATAAGTCTTACTTTTGTTTATTCTTTTCTTGGGTTACACTGTGGTGGTATTATACTGAACTTGTCAACTTTGGTGGTGGCGAGGAACTGACGTTGGCGGAGAAATGAGGGAAAAGCTCAACTCGGTTTTCTCCCTCCTTCCTCCCTCAACGCGCTGAATACTCTTCGCGAGGGAATTTACAATATTTTGGGGACATCTACTTAACTGGTCGCATAAGCGAGAGCGGAAAAATTGAGGGTGGGCCTAAGGCCCTTCGGCGCGACTAATTGCTGCGTGGGGGAAAGAAGCATCCCCCAGCTTTCGGCTATAATTCTGACTTTTCTACAGAGATGACGTTGGTTGTGTCATTTTCCTACTTATTTTGTTAAAACATTACGTATGGTTATTTTCTTAATTTATACTACTTAATATTTAATATACATTAATGATCTTAGGTACACATAAGAAACAATTTATTTTCTAATTAAACTATAATTAATTATTCTAATTTGTGCTCGTTT